>CAKNWT010313424.1:1960-13085 GCA_932066315.1 Andricus coriarius | reverse complement strand
AAAAAAGGTGGGCCTTATGAGAGAGCATGGGAAAATAATAACATTGAATTTAATAACACATTAAAAGTGATTTACTGAGAATGTTAACTAATTTTTGAATATTTTGAATCATCTTTGCGACATTTTCCATCTTCTAAGCGAAAGAAAACTAAGAAACACTGCTTTTAGAGGTGAAAATCGGGATGCGTTTTATGCGTTTGTTTTGATTGTAAATCGGGATATAAAAGTAATTGGGAGAAGGACAAAGCTAACAAAATTCAATTTTTCAAAGTGTCAAATGATCCAAATGTTGTTAAAGAATAGAAAATAGCTATTTTAGGGGATGATATCAAACTTAAACCTGGCGATGCAGTTTGTTCTTTGCACTTCAACCCAGAAGATATCATCCGAGAAAAGGCAAGTGTTGTGGCAACGGTATGTGTTACCTATAAAGTGTATACTAGGTATATCTTTTTATTTGTAAATTTTTTCTCTTTTCAAAAATACTATTTTGTTGTTAATATTAAATGTGAATAATAGTAATTATTTAATATAATAAAAAACAACGTACTTGTACTTTAGATTATAAAAAAATTATATCTGTATATTTTCCGGTTGGCCACTGGACCGGGAAATAACAGTGAATTTATGTTTTGACTTGAAATTTTTCTGTTTTAAATTCTGATTGTCGAGCGCACATTTTGCATTAAAAGCATTTTCAAATGCAGTTTTAAAGACTTAAAAATCAGAAGCATTTGAAATCGAAAATTTTGGATAAAAAATCCTCTTAGTTGATCAACTGTGGATATAAATTATGATGATTTTTAACATTGAACTGTACATTAGGGATTATCAAGTAAATAATAATTAATTTGTCAAGACGATTCTAAATCAGTTTAAAATCTAAGAATTTCCAGATTTAAAGTTCAAGACTAAACTGTTCAAATTCGAAAGTCTTAGTAGTTAAACAAATGTAAACGCATGATTTAAACTTTATAAGCTATTCAAAATATCAAAATAACTGAAAAACAAGATATTCATACTTAACGACTTTTATTAAATTTAAAAATATAGTTTTAGTCTAAAAGTTAAAATTTTTCAATTAGTAAAAATCACAATTGCTTAATATTGATAAATTTTTAACTCTGCATTTAAAATCAATAATTGTAAATAAAATACTCAAAATTAAACAAAAAAACTAAACTTTGAACGTTACAATTTTAATTGTTGTATTTCAAAAAATTCAGTTTACAATAAAATTTTTGAATTTTGATGTGTAATAAATATTGAAAGCCTATTATTATTCCTGGAAGAAATTAAAGTGATTTGAATTTAGTTTCGATTTAAAATTTGAAATGGTTTCAAATAAGTTAAACGAAGTGGCTACGTATACCATCAATATTTGGCTATTCGTACCTAAATTTCGGAACAAATAGCCCACGGCCTAATTTGAAATAAGATATAGATTTTTCAGGTTTCGAACAAAAAAATTAGAAGATTTTTAAGGATTGTAAAACGCTTCAAAAGAATAAAATAACATTTTCTTAAAATTCTTAGTAAACTTGAAAATTACTTTTTATTTTGAAAATCGGATGTTAACATCATTAAATGCTAATAACATATTCCAAATATTATTTAAATTATAAGCGAACATTTGAAAATATTTCTAAAATTGTCAGAAGTGAATCAGGAAGATTTTGAGGAAATATTTGTAATTTTGCAGGATTCAAACGAAATTTTAGGAAGAATTCGAATCATTTTGAAAGATGTTTAGAAGGTCTGAAAAATTTAAAACTTAATTCAACATTTGAAAAAGCTTAAAATTGCTTAAAATGAATTGCAACTCAGTTTCTGTTACTTCAAATGAACATATTTCTAGCTTTAGAGTGAGAATTTTTTACTTTTATTGACCGTGAAAAATTTTAGCGAACCGGGAAAAACCCGGGAATTTTTTAATGTATTCATTTCAAATTTTGCTTTTCGGCATAACTATCTTCATGAAATTTAGCTTAAGATTTAAGACGAAAAGGAAATTTTCATTACACTTTTTTTTTAAATTAAACATGAACTAAAGTTATTTCAAGCTAACAAATAAATCTTGTTAAAGATGATTTATAAAATCCAGAAATATATTTTATTGTTAATTATATCCAGTTTTCGGAAAGAACTCAAGGAGAACTTTTAAAATAAATATTTCGCGATTGTCATTGTTTATTTAGGAATAGCTTTTGGGGCTTAACGTTTTTCTTTCTCACTTTAGGTAAAAGTTGCAACTATTATTTAATCCAAATGTTGTAGGGCTTATTTTATGCCTTAAAAGATCCTCTGAAAATCTCATTAGTACGTTCTTATAGAAAAACTTTCATTTAGGAATTATAAAATCGTTGTTTTTGTAAACAACAGGTTTTCATGAATAAAATTTTTTAAAGAAAAATGTACCGATGAAATTCGCGGACCATAATTACATAAGAATCGTAACTTTTACCTAAAGAGAAACAGAAAAACATTAAACTCTAAATAGTTATTGTCAAATAAAGAAAACCCAAAATATTAATTTTACCTACCCCCTATATAAGAAGTTCATTAAGACACATAATTTTTTTATCAAAATATTTGAAAATCCGAAATGAATTTAAATTAATAAATAAAGTAAATGTTATATTATATTTTATACTAAAAATTTTTATAAAGTTTGGACTATTTTCTTTTTGGATATTTAAAAATTAAACAAATAATTATATGTGTGATTTAATTGCGCATGAATAATAATTTGTTGTAGTTAGTAGGAATGCATGGGGATTTACGTCTAAAAGCAGTGAGTTTTACGATTTTCGAAAATTATTCTGGGTAAAAGATAATAAAAAATCTTAAGGCTTTTTACCCAGAACTATCACAAAATACTTTTTCTTGAACAAACTTTTTTTTAACACTTTGGTGTTGCATTATTTGAATTCCAGGCCAACTGCATAGCTGGTGCCGCGCCGCCAGATGGCGACCGTCAACTCTCATGACAATATTTTAGACAGGCCTTCACAGAGAAGTGGCATGGGGCTGCTTTATTTTGACTGGTAGATTTTTTTGTTTTAAAAATTAATTCCTTTTGGAATCCGCCAAAGCACGATTAACATATGTATCATTAAGATCATCGTCTGAAAATATTGTGCGCAAATATTAATTTTTAATATTTTTAAAATGTATTTAAAACTTCAAAAATAACATGTAAATGGAGCGAGGCGCGTGAACTCGACGGAAGGCAGCACGGAGGTCGGTGTCCCCACCGCTCCGTTGCGACTTCAGTTTCAGGATTATCGGCCAATGAGAGGGTCAGCAGCCCTTCCACACTCGAGCTCTCGCCCCTCCCGTCCATAAAAGCCAGTGCACGAGCTGTCTCGTTACCACTTGGCTTTTGAGCTTCCGCCGGTGACTTGACTAGACGGTGCTCGCTTAGAGCTTTCTTTCTGCACCATCATTCTCCTTAAATCCTCCAACACTCTTACTTTCCATTGTACGCTCTCCGTAGCTCCGTACTCTCTCACCTATTCTTCGTATGGTCTGCCCTCGAGGCCCCATATGCTCTCTCTCTCTCTCTCTCTTCCGCGGTCTGCTCTAACTAACCCCACAACCTCTCTTTCTTCTACTTTTCTTCGTATGGTCTGCCTTCGGGGCCCCAAACGCAATCTTTTCTCTCTCTCTTTCTTTCCGCGGTACGCTCTCTGAAGCCCCGCACTCTTCTTCTCTCTCTTTCTCTTCGTATGGCCTGCCTTCGGGGCCACATACGCAACTCTTTACTCTCTCCATCTCTTTTATCCTTGACCTTGTCCCTCCTTCCAGCCGTATGGCTGGTAGGAGAACGCGTCGCTCCCGTCCCCACAGAGTCGCCCGGAATCGCCGTCTCCTGGCTGCCCTGCTCTCCGCTAACCGTGCTGCCTCCAACCCGATCACCTCCGCACCTTGCCCTCTACCTCCGACGGTAGCCTCTTCCTCCTCCACTACCTCGACACACTCTCTGTCGATGACCCTCGACGTGTCCCCGGATGAAGAACACGTGGCCCGACCTACGCCGGACTAGCCTCCTGTCAGAAACCACAACTCGAGCTTCATGGACGGACTCCAGGCCTACCAGTATCTGGTCTCATCTAGAGGGACCAGCAGGATCTATCAAGCACGGCCCAGAAGCAGGAAGTACGAGGACAAGTCCATGGTACACCTGGACGCCTTCCTCAAGGGAAACAACAAATATCTTCCGGGCCCAGCCAGACTTCAAGCCTACCTTTTCATCGACTACTCGACCAGCTGCCAACTAGTACATGTCCGGTACTAACCCAGTTTAGCCAGATCGTATTGAGTGAGATAATAATTAATGCAATTAAACAAAATAATTGCTTAAACCATTTATTATTGTTTATAACTATCTCCTTTTATAGTAGTTCCAGAAAGTTGGAGTTTTTTTTAAATTTCATATTCATTTTAACTTTTTAATAAAAAAAAAAATTCATATTATTATTAACTTAAACAAAAAGGCGATTTTAGTTACGGACTTAGTATTTTGTTGGCAGTTCTTGTAAATTTATTCATTTATACTAAATTACAAAAAAAGAAACTCTTTCTTTTTGTTAGATCCACTTCTTCTCTTCCAAGAAAAATAATACTAGTATAGAAAATATTGCTATTTAACAGAATTATCATTGTTAAAACAAAGGCTCTCGTGTCGTATTCTTAATAAGAAAATGTTTGTTTTCTGCAGGATTGTTTCTTTTCATCTCAAGAATAAGATCGTGACACATGAATCAACATTACACAACAATCGTTATTGTCATAAATAATGGTTATAACTAAATTCACTTATATTGAATTTTTTAACATAAAAATGTTTTATTTTTGCAACCCGAAAATTCGTCTTTTTGGGTTAAAAATTCAACTACTTGGCTGATGATTTATTATTATAAACCGAAAAGCGTTATTACATGAATCGTTCATACGATTTTGAACAATAATGAAATCCTTAACGAAGATAGCCTTGGACCAATAAAGGTCTAAATTTAGGAGGTCAAGTGACATAGTAACTAGCGGCTGTCCATATACGACCCGGATATTTTGTTTGGGCGGGTGGTGCAGGAGGTCAGAAAGGGGAAGCCAACCAAAAAAATTACCTAGGTGGCATGTTGAAAGGATCTTAGTATTAGTCAAAAAAATCTTGTAGACAATTCCTTTTCTCGATAAATAAGCATTATCTCCTTTCATCTGCTTTTTACCTACTATAAGAAAAACCAAGAATCACCAGCGGTACTCTATTCCTCTTATTTGCCGTTTTCTTCGATTCTATTGGTAAGTCTATAATAATATAATATTATATCTGAAATTTTAAGTGCACTATGAAACAAACACGATTATTCTCTTTTTTTGTCTCACGCACTTCTTAAATTGAATTTTCATTCAAAGTTGTAGTCATGGGATCTCACATACATTTTTAACGAAGAAATATGAATTTTCAACAAAAAAGTAAATTTCAAACCAAATAGTTCAATTTTCCACCACATAGATCAATTTTCTAAAAAGATCATTTTTTTCTACGTAAAATATGACTTTTCAACGAAACAGTTACACCTGTGACCAAACAAATAAATTTTCATTCAAAAAACATGAATTCTCAACGACAAATTTAATAGTTGATATTTGAACTAAAAGAGATTTTCATCTTAAATCCAAAACATGATTATTCAACCAAAAAAGACGAATTTTCAATAAAAAAATTTGCACCCTCAAATGAGACAGAATAATTTTGAACAAAACAATTGCATTTTTGTCTCAAAATGATTACATTTCTATCACAAGAGATGAATTTTTAAAATCATTCAAGTCAATATATATGACCCAATCCATTTTAAATCAGGCAGCTCATACACATGAAGCTGCAGAATTTAAATTTTGTGCTTTGTTTTCAAAACACCCAAATCTTCATTCAAATCTGTATAACTGTTAACCTGACTGAGATCTTCAGTTTTTTTTTTTAATTTTTTAATTTTCACATTCATAAGGAAGCGATCTTGTGATTTTTATGCCAGCTAAATAAATGTTGTCACCAGGTAAATTTTTGTTCATGAAATCGAATTTTTTAATTTTTTTCGCAAGCAACGACAGATATGAAAAAAAGATAAAATAAATTTTGCACTTCAAAAGAAGTCATATGACTGTGCTATGCCTCCTCTACCAAGGTAACCTTTTTTTGAGTCATTTTTCTTTAAAATAACAAAAAAAAATTATTTACACGCACTAAATCTACTCTTCAAATCGATACCTGCATGTTAAAAACACCTCTCTTGGAGTTATCGTCTAAAACGATCACTCTTGCGTTGGTCGTCTAAAAAAACCACTGTGTTTTTTGTGTTGGCCCCTTGTCTTAGCACGCATATTTACACGGCAAACATCAGATAGGTTTAGTATTTATTACTCTCCGGTATAAAAGATTATTTTTTAATATTTTTAATTCACGGATTTCGAGGAATTCAGGTAATGCACGGAATTCGGGGAATTCACCAAATTTAAGGAATTCACAGCATTCAAGAAATTCACGGATTTCAAGGAATTCACGGAATTCAAGAAATTCGTGGAATTCAAGAAATTCCGTGAATGACCTGAATTCCGTGAATGGCCTGCATTCCATAAATTTTCTGCGTTCTTTGAATTCCGTGAATTCCACGAATTCCTTAAATTCCGTGAATTCTGCGAATTCTGCAAATTCTTTAAAATCCCCGAATTCCGTGAATTTCTTTAATTCCTGAAGTCTCGTGAATTCCGTGAACTCCTTGAATGCCTTGTATTCCGTGAATTCATTGAATTCCATAAATTCCGTGAATGTCTTGAATTCCTAGAATTCGTGAATTTAATGAATTCCTTGAATTCCGTAAAATCCCAGAATTTCGTGAATCCCGTGAATTTCTTGAATTTCGTGAATTCCGTGAATTCCTTGAATTCCGTGAAATTCTTAAATTTCTTGAATTCCTTGAATTCCTGGAATTCCGTTTTTTAATGAATTCCGTAAATTTAATTAATTCCGTGAATTCCTTGAATTCCGTAAAATCCCCGAATTCCGCGAATGCCGTGAATTTCTTGAATTCCGTAAATTCCGTAAATTCCTTGAAATCCGTCAATTCCTTGAATGCCGTGAATTCCTTTAATTCCTGGAATTTCGTGAATTCCGTGAACTCCTTGAATGCCTTGTATTCCGTGAATTCATTGAATTCCATGAATTCCGTGAATTTCATGAATTCCTTGAATTCGTAGAATTCCTTGAATACGTAGAATTCCTTGAATTCGTAGAATTTCTTGAATTCGTAGAATTCCTTGAATTCTACGAATTCCTTGAATTCTACGAATTCCGTGAATTTAATGAATTCCTTGAATTCCGTAAATTCCTTGAATTCCGTAAATTCCTTGAAATACGTCAATTCCGTTAATTCCTTGAATTCCGTGAATCCCGTGAATTTCTTGAATTCCTAGAATTCCTTGAATTCCGTGAATATAATGAATTTCTTGAATTCCATGAATTCCTTGAATTTCATGAATTCTTTGCATTCCGTGAATTCCGTGAATTCCTTAAATTCCTTGAATTCCGTGAATTCCTTGCCGGAGAGTAATAATTACTAAACCTATCTGCTGTTTGCCGTGTAAATATGTGTGCTAAAACGAGGGGCCAACTCAAAAAACACACTGGTTCTTTTAGACGACCAACGCAAGAGTGGTCGTTTTAGACGATCACTCCAAGAGAGGTGTTTTTAACATGCAGGTATCGAAATAGTAAAACATCCTTCAGGGAATAAACTAAGCCACTGTTATTTAAATTTGAATGAAAATTACGACAAATAAACTGAATAGAGCCAAGTTTTTAATTTTTTTTGACGGTTTAAATTTCTCATACACTACGTTTCAATTTTGATAAACCAATTTCTTTGAAATACAAAATATTTGAAAAGTTATTTCAATTCCTAAAATCAAAATTTTTATAATAAAAAAAATTAACTCTATTCCGTTGATTACAAAAAATTGCATATATGGTTCAACTTTTCAGGATGAACTTGGAATCTATTCAATGAATTTAATTGAGAAATATCAGAACTTTCATCGAATGGAATTCAAGTGACATGGTATCGAAAGTTTTCATTTTTGTCAACTAACAATTTCTACAGAAGGTGGGATATAAAATTGTTTAGCTTCTTTCCCGTTGGAAACACGTCACGGAAAATAAATAGAGACTGAATTCGAAATGATCATTATTTATCTGTATTTAAGGTGTACTAACCGACTTAAAAACAGTTTATGGCTTTACTATACTATTTTCAACAAAACATTTATCCTTCAAATGATCCTCATTTGAAACAGAAAATTTTTAAACAAAAATTATAATTTAAATCTGCAACATGGCATTTTCCAAAGGAATTATAATTCGAAAATTGAGAAGAATCATCATTCTGCTTCCAAACAGGGAATTTTTCAAAAATCAACCCTAGTACTTTTAACGAAACAATTCCAAAAGGTGTCCATTAGGATAGTCCAAAAATGCATTGGAAAACTTTTATTTTAGAATTTTCATGCATATCGCCCCCACATTTGATCGACACCACACAAAAATATGGCGTTTTTTCAAAAAATGATGCTTAGAAGCTCCGCAAGCCCCATAAAGTTTAACACGTATTTCCCGTAGGGAAAAAAACCGTTTTCGTACATTTTATCTAGAATCTTCATTATTAGATGAATCGGGTTGAAACTCACCATTTCTTTTGACAATTAGCTATAGAATACAAATCTATAATTGTTTTTTAAATGTCACCCCCATATGTCTGTTTTACAGTGTCCCAAATTTTTCTGATACCTAAAATTATACCTTTTACTATAATTAGATGTTTACATTATGTTGAGCTCTATTATATCAAATGTATATTATATATTTATTTATGTACCTTGGTCTGGGGCTGCTTATTCAGATATTGCAAAATAAAGTATAAACTTTAAGATTTGTTGGTCATTTCTCATTATGTTTTATTCTAAGCAACCCTGAAAAATTTATCATTGCAATAAATATATATTATTACAATTCATTATAATAATAATAAATAATATGGATTGATATTGAAACAGACGTATTTTTAGTTTTTTGTTTTTACAATTAAAAAAGTGTGCATTATATAAGAAACCAAGTTTGTTATAATCATGCTTACTTTCAATCTGATTATCTGCGATTAAAACGAAAACTATGTGTCCTCTCAAAATTAATTAATCATAAATTTAAAGCCATTTATTGCTCAAACAACTTTTTGCCATTTGTTATGTTGTCGTACCTTGTATCGTTTTTCCAAAAATTTTATTTTTTTATTTTTAATGTTGTTTTTGACGAATTAATCAAATATTTCGCGTCCTATCAAAAAATGACTGATAAACAAATTTTGTAGATCTTTATTGGGTGAACAGATTTTGTCTATTAATTCGTTTTTGTACATTGTATCGTTTTTCCAAAAAGTATATTTTTCATTTTAATGTTATTTGATACGATTAAAACAAAAACTACACGTCCTATCAAACCATGATTCATAACAAATTTTCACATCTTTTTTGGATGATCAGCTTTGCTCTATTTATTTTTTTCAACTTGACTCGTTTTTACAAAACTTTATTTTATGTTTTGATTTTTAATGTTATTTTTTGCAGTTCAAACAAAAATTAAGCGTCCTATAAAAAAATGATCCATAACAAACCTTGTGCCATTTTTCAAAAATCCCATTTTTTTTATTTTTAATGTAATTCTTTCGATTAAGACAAAAACTACGCATCTTATTAAAAATGATTATTGAAAAACTTATAGCTCTCTTTTGGGTGAATAATTCATGTCCATTCATTGTTTTCGCAACTTGAGTCGTCTCTCCATCAAATATTTATTATATTTTATTCATGTTATTTTTTCAGGAATGAAACAAACAATTCGCATCCTTTTAAAAAGTGCTTTAGAAAAAATTTCTAGGTCTTTTTCGGGTGCGCAATTTTTACCAAATTATATTTTTTCGTATCTTGTATAGTTTGACAGCAAAATGGAAATTTTAATTTTCCATTTTTTTTGTGGGTAAAACTAGAACCGTTGGTTTTTTCGAATTCAGGGGTTCTCAAAACGTGCAGATTTAAAGGAATCCGCGATAGTCAGTTTTCACATAAAACTAATACCTTCTCATTATAATGGGAATGTTAAAAAACGAATTTTTGTATGTGGATTCGAACAATCTTAGGGGCGATATGCATGAAAATCTTCCAGATTTTTTTGGTGTTATTCAGAACTGTTGGTAAAAATTTGGATGATTTTAAATAATATTCAGATGTTTTAGATTTTTTTAAAAGATTGATACATAAATATAAAACATAAGAATATATAGAACATTTTTTCACAAAATGCAAATTTTTTAAGATGAGGTTTCCGACAAAAATGAAAGCTTTTTTAAGATCTTGAAAGGCTCCAAGACAATGAAAAATATTGTTATACTTCCTGGAAAATCTTTCAATGATTTTTTATTCAAAAAATTTAATTTTTAAGCGAAAATTTAAAAATGTTTAAAACATCAGAAAAGATTTCCAAAAATTTGGATTTTTAGTTTTGTAAGTTTGAAAACTTTTAAGAAAATTAAAAAAATTTTCAATCTTTTTCGCGTTTAAATCAACAAAATTATAGAACTTTTGATTGTAAAAATTGAGACTTGCATCATATTTAATTGCAAATTGTCCAAATTGAATCCTGTTAAACTTTAAAGCTTGCGATTCATAGTTCTACAATTTTAAAGATTTATAATGCAAAAATCTTCAATTTTGAAGATGTTGATAGCTTTGAAATCTATGGTGAAGTTCTTAATTTTAAATCTTTTAAAATAAAAATATTTCAAATATAAGTTATGTGAAGCACAGAATTTTAAATGATGAATCTTAAAAAATGCATAAGTTTCAATTGTAAATTTTCAAAATTCAAAAATCTTTAATATGATATATTTTCTATTTCCATTTCTACAATTTTGAGGAGTTACAATTGTAAATTCTCGAATCTTGAAAATGTATAGCTGCACATTTATCAATTTTCAAGATTTAGATTTTAAATGTATTTAATTTTCAACGTTTTTTT
>CAKNWT010313423.1:693-12834 GCA_932066315.1 Andricus coriarius | reverse complement strand
TGCGATCCAAAGGAATAGAAGATGATTTCAAAGCATCTTCCATATTAATACATACTGGACAGAAGGTTTGGTAAATACTTTCTCGTTTTCTAAATTCGTAAGGAGATACACACAAGTCTTCAAGATTATGAACCTTATCGTAATGAGCTTCACGAAAATATTTTTTAATAGCTGAAAATCGGGAAGATACTGCTGCATCTGCGCGAGTCCAAACGCCCCATTTGCTTCTGGTTGCATCTATCTTGATGATATTTGCCGAAAATCCAGAGAGCCAATCGCGGAATAATTTTTCACCAAGTTTCCAGATTTGAAATTGATGTGTTATAAACTCCGGAGAAAAAATCGATGGCTTTTTTATTTCCTGTGCATCATATTCTAGACATTCTAGAGAGAATTCTATGTCTGCTTCTAAATCAATCACGATCATGGGTTTGATTCCTAGAAGAGTCAATTCTTCTGCTTCCGATTGACTAACTGGAAACCCATCAAGAATATAACCCAAAGATTCTGATTGTGGATCAAATGAATAGAGATGAACCGCTCGAGCCATGTGCTCATCAGTAACCACATTTCCTTTCTGGAGGTTTCTTTTTATCGAAACTGATAAATCAGTCCAAGTAAATTTCTCCAATGTATGTCGTAGTGATTCCCCCCGAGTTATGATTTTTAAACCATATGTTCTTGCAAATCTTTGTGCTAATGTCGTTTTTCCACATTTTGGAGGACCTATAATTGATGTTTGTATTGGTAACAAAGGTGAACAGGAATCCTGATTCAAATACTTCAATGGGTCTTTTTTGAAAGACTCAATAGCTTCTTTTCCAGAGAGGAAGTAAACATATTGACGGTGTAGCATAGGGAAAATCTGACCCTGAGCTTCCATTGGTAAGAACATGTGAAAGGGTATTTTTCTTTCATAGATTTGTACTGGACAGTTTCGACCAAAGGAACTCAAGAAATAATAACCAGAATTCAAAAGATTTTCAGCTGTTTCGATAGTAATTTCGTAAGTTCTTTCTAGAACTGAAGAATTTCTATGAAGGTACGGGTCAAGAATTGTTAAAATATGACAAAAAATATGTGCTGCCTCTGTTTCAGAATTAATCTCAACCCAAGGTATTGATTCCTCTTTCATTCGATCTCGAGTTTTTTGTAAATGTTGACTGCTACTTTCGTACGCTTCTTTTATTTTTCTGGATATTCGTTCCCTGGCTACATCTTCATCTTCCCAATTAGAAAAAGGCTTTGGTTCTGAATTCGTTTGAAGATATAGTTCTTCTAATTCTATTCTCTCTACTGCTTCTTCTGGAACAGAATCCAGGTCTTCAGCAGAAAATTTCTGTAATTCAAATTTTGAATCTTTCTCAGATAGTAAAATTTCAGATTCATTTTGGGAATCTAGAGAAGGAGGGGGATCATGAAGAGCAAGATCATTAGATTCAGAAAAATCCTCTTCGAAGGAAGCTCCGTGTCTTCTTCTTCCTCTTAATCTTTTTTTTATCCAATTTTCTTTTATACGGTTAAATTCCTTAAGTTCTTTTTCAAATCTAAATTGTTCTTTTAGTTTATTCTGATCTTCCTTGGCTTTCCAGGAATCTAGTAAAGATAAAAGTAGTCTCTCCTCAGCTAACTTCAAACTGCACCGGAGTTCGATTATCATTTCTGGAACTGCATACTTTGTCAACATTGTTTCTACATCTTCAGTGCAATTCGGAAAAGAATCAAAGATGATACCATGTTCTTCAAAAGGAGGTTTGAAGTATTTAAATAAGGTTTCCTTTAGAATTGAATCAGGCAGATTTCCACCATTTTTTATGTAATTCCTAACAGCGGATTGTGTGAAATCTTTATCAATCACAAATCTTTGGTGATCAGATTTTAGATCATCAAGCTTTTGATCATCAGTTTTTTTGTCATCAGCTGACCCTAAATCTTCTAAACTATTTAGATCACCTTCAGGAATCTCCGTATTTTTTATATTAAACGAATTTTCATGTTTCCAACCCACCACTTCAATGCCTAACTCTATCATATATTCATCGACTTTTTCAAAGAAGTCTACATGTGCCAAACCACATTCTTCGGAAATAGCCCTTGCCATTGTGCTTTTGCCACTTCCGGGAGTTCCAACAATACAAAGTCTAACTGGAGGAATTTTGATAAGGGGTTCTTTCCAAGGAAGAGAAAAGTCATTTGAATTTTGAACAAATTCACCAAGAGCCTTTTCGCTTGAGAGAAGATAAATTCCGTTTTCGAAAAGGGTACTAAAATTATCTTGTCCTTTCCACAAAACTCCGTGGCGCATTAAAGCTACTGGACAGTAGATGCTAGTGTCTCCTAATCGACGATTGTCTGTTTGAACTTCTTTAAATTTTACAGATTCTTCATCCTCTTCTTCCATCTCATAATCCTCTTCCTCTTCTTCCTCCTCTAAATTTCCAGGTTCCTTTAGCGTAGAATCTCCAAGATCCCAAATTTCCTCCTCCCTTTCCTCTTCAGTCATTTTACTAACAACCAACTGGAATTCCCTATAAAGATGTTTAGAAACAGATTCAAAAACATCAGTTTTCAAATTACATGAGAATGCTTCCTTTCCCAATTCTCTCAACTTGTTTTGAAAAATTTGCAAATTCTTTTCAAATTCTTTAATAGATTTGATATATTCGGATAAGGTCCTTAAATTAGAATTTTTAGTATAATTATCTGTATTCTCAGAATTCCCTTTACTGAAATAGTTTAACCCAGGTTCTATATTTGCTATTCTATGTTCACCAACATCTTCAATATCATATTCTTCATAATCTTCTTTACAGTCATTTATCCGACGCCAGTTCTTAATTAAATGATCATATGGTGCCTCTTCAAATAAAATGATCACATCATCGATTTCTAAACCAGATTCAATAACTGCGAACCAAATTACAGGATCCAAGTACATGTTGTCGAGAATCCAACCATCATCCCTTCCGATTTCAATATTGCGAATGATCATTTTCACTTTATCTTCAGGAGAAATATTGATTGGATTGTTTCTCATGAATTTTAGCCTATCTTCTAACATTATTATAACTTCTGGATCATGCTCAGTTAGTTCTGAAACAGGTTGCTCCTCAATTTTTAGATAATCTGGAGCGTAAGTTTCAATCACAGATTCGTCTTCGCTGAAAATGTCCAGATTTTCATAATCTTCAAGAAGCTGGATATCATATTTCAGAAGAGTTTGTCGTATGTTTTCAATTTCCTCAGAGTTATTTCGAGAATTTTTCAACATTTCTAGACGATCTAAGATCTCTTTTACTTTCAAAGTCCATGTTTTTAATTCATCAAGTCTTTTCCTCTCCCTTAGCTCTCGTTCTTTTTCAAGAATCTCAGTTGCATCCTTGATTACGCTGTCAAGATTTTGACGCTTTGCAGTTGCAATTGTCTCCTGAATTTGTTCCTCGATTAATTCATCCTCGAGTCTTTGAATATCAATTACTGTCCCTCCTAAATATATTCCTAATTTGTTACTCAAGTCAGTTTTGCCAGAGAATCGAGGACCAATTACTGCGATTTTGCAACTTGGTCTAGGGTTTGGAGGTAGAAGATATGTTCTTGGATTTTCAATAAAAAAGTCTTCTGCTTCTTGCGATGATAAAAAATAAAGACAATTCATAAAACGAATCACATGTTTAAAATCTCCCACGACTTTTCGACCTTTGGCAAGTTCAACTGGACAGTAGAACTTCCAATTCGATAATCTCCATCGAAATCTGGGAGAGACTGTACCTCTCCTAGATAATTCAATAAAAATTTCTTCCTTTGTTTTTCCTTTGAAATCTTTATTAGGATCTACTGTCAATTCTTCTTCATAAATGTCTTCTTCGTTAATTTCGAAACTCTCCGATTCTGATAATCTCTTTGGAACTATAACCCTCGGTAGCTGCAAAATTCTTAATTTTAAACTAACTATCTGAAACATCGTCTCTGGTGAAGTTCTTCCATCAACTCGTATTACATTCTGAGGGTTATGTTTAAGAATTATTTTATCAATAGCAGGAAGGGCAAAACGTTGATAAATTTCGGTTTGAAAAATAATGTTCGGCTTCATATCAACAATGCGTTTGATCAAATGTTTTTGATCATTTTCTTGCATTGATTCTTCTTCTAAAATCTGCTTGTAAGCTTCTACCATATCCAAATCATTATATTCATTAACACTGATCATTTGATCAATTTTATCAATAGAATTTCCACTATGAGGGTCCCAAAAACATTGATTTCTTTTTTGAAGAAGATCAAGATCAGGGCATACTGCGTATATAATCATTTGTGGTTTAAGAGGCCAGAGACTAAACATATCTTCTATTTGTCTCGGGATATTATACTCGTAACATTCACGAATTCTTTGCGTCGAATTAACTAAATCATCAAAAGAATCCTGTGAAACTTTATAACTTTTTTCCTCTTTACATTCAATAAAATCTAAAGAACTGATAGAAGGAAAATGTCTTGAAGAACTACAAGTTGTCAATTCCTTTTCATTATTTAAATCTTTGGAAATATTAGAATGCTCAGGATAAGAAGAATAATCTAAATTGGGATTATTTGGAATCAATGGCAAACCTTCGATAACATAACCACGATGCATCACATCACGCTGATTTATTCTTTCCTCTATCAAATTTAATATAACTTCCAGGCCAATACTTTTACCAGATTTTAAAATATTCGCAATATACTGACCCTTCTCCGAATTTTTATCAATTTCTTCCTTAATTTGAATTTCTGGGGATATCAAAACACAATTCCAGGAGGTTGCTATCATTTTTGCTAACTTATTAGTATTTAATCCAGGTTTTCCGAAAATCGCAAAACAGACGGGCGGCGTTTGTAAATATTTATTCTTTGCTTCATGTTCAGAGTAGGGATCACGAGTTGTGAATGGATTTTCTGGTGGTGAGAAGTGAGGGTGCAAAACATCATTTTCGAAAGAATTAGATATTAGGTTTTCTAATCCTTTAA
The DNA here is from genome assembly GCA_932066315.1 of Andricus coriarius. Classification (NCBI taxonomy): domain Eukaryota; kingdom Metazoa; phylum Arthropoda; class Insecta; order Hymenoptera; family Cynipidae; genus Andricus; species Andricus coriarius. The sequence continues at coordinate 7,830 of CAKNWT010313423.1, read as the reverse complement.
GCCTAGTAATAGGATTTGTGTCTTCTATAAAGGGGTAATAAATATTTGCACTTGGATACCATTTGGAATGAGGAGGAGGCCAGGATTGTGCACATTTTTTAGGATAACCTTTAATAGAGGGCAGAAAACTCCTTTTCGTGATGAATGAGGTATTTACAATAAAAATTTCGTCTTCTTTGGAAATAGGCTTCTTCGATTTTGATAGCTTGTCGCACATATTTTAATAGTTTCACTGAATATAAATATTTATTGTAAATTATCATAACCTATGAGTTGTAACGATTGACAGAAGTGGTAAGAAATGGTAATATTTTTTGAAAACAATGAAACAGTAGTTTGGTTCACTTCGATCAGAAGAATATTTAAAAAGTTTCCAAGGCATATTTTAGTTCTAAATTTAAATGCTATCGTTCTGAAATCCTTATATAAAAGAAATTATTATAAATTAAAATTGAGCAAATCCTTGATGTTACCTCTTATCTCCAGAATCTGAGAACTTAGCTTGAAATAAAAAAATCTAAAAGTCATTATTTAAATACTTATTTTCATTAGGATCGATGGTGCAGAAAGGGAAGTTTTCTGCTGCAGCTTGACTCTTCGTAAGTACGTTGAAGAAAGTTGACTTTCCGACATTTGGAATACCAACAATTCCAACTTTAAGGTTGGTTCCTACTCGACCAATTAGCGGCTTCCGTTCCGGTTCTTCTACCTTCTTAGGCGGCATTCTGAAACCATATTTAAAAAAGTATTTAATTTAGTAGCAACGAAATGGAAACAATTCTTCTTTTAATTTGCTTCTAACTAACCAAAGTGCCATCATACTTGAAAGGGTCTCTACTAATTTTCTCAAGTGAAATCTGTTACTAAAAGTTCGAATAAAACGCATCTAAAATAAGGTTTTCCCATGTGTAATTTTATGTATTGCGATATCTTATTATATTTAAGCAGAATAATATTTTTGAAATTTATTGCGTTGAGGGAAAATAATGAAAATTTCATTACAATTACTTCAGACGTTTCGGCACACGATGGTGATCGTCATCAGTTATTTATTCTGAAAAATTTCTACACATATGGGAAATGCAATACAATTTCAATCTGTTAATTATATGCGCAAATTTGGTTAACATGACATTTGTTGTTATTTTTGATAAAAATATCTTTGGTTAATTATTCGTCGTATTTTAAATGGTCCAAATGCTTAAAAATAATTTTTAATTACTTCGGTATTAACGATTAATTATTTATTATTTTTTGAAGAGTGTTGACAAAAAACTATTTTTAATCTTTTATTATGAGAACTTAATTATAATACATGTGTTTATAACATAGTTCAGTATTAAAGCAACTTATTTTTATAATGGTCATTAATTAATAATTAATATCTAATACCAAAGAAGTACAAAATTATATCTAAGAACTATTTACCAATTAGAATACGAAAAATAATTAACCAATAATATGTTTATATAAAATAACAACTGTGATGTTAACTAAATCGACGCAGATAATTAAGACATCGAAATTGTATTATAATTCCCATATGTCTAAACTAAAGGGAGAAAGACAACATTTATACGCAGAAAAGAAGAAACAACCTTTTCATAATAAATTTTATATTTTTAAATAATGTTAAATGATTTTTCAATGACTTCTGCCAGTAAAGAATTGATTTTTAAAAGTTGGATATACTTAGGTCGTTGGAAGATTAAAAAAAAATCGAGTGGCTTAATTTTAATTGTTTGACTTGCAATTATTCAAGTAGTTGGCAGTTGAGCAAATTGGAATATTCCAGTTTTTAATTATTTAACTTTGTACATTTTAATTAAAAAGTGTTCACCTTCAAATACTTCTTTTTCAAATTACTATGTTATTATTTTAGCTGTTCTAATTTGATACTGAACCTCGTCAAGTTCTTTTTAAAGAGCGTTTATCCATATTCTAATTTTGCATACAATAATATTGTAGATGTAAGACCAAAAAAGCTTCTTATATTTTTTACATACATTTAGTAACTTCGGGGAATTGCCCGCGTAATTTAAATATTATTTAAAAAAATGTACATTTAAAGAGAAAGGGGAAGTTTTTGGAGAAAACGGGAAAAAGAGGAATTCTAAAAAAAAGGAGAAACGCAGGGGAATAATGGGAAAGACTGTGAACCCTACCAATAGAATTTTTAACAAAACTTGAAGACACCAGCAACATTTAACATTTAAAAATCGTTATTTTTAAAAACATTAGAAAAATTATGAAAGGATTTAAATTAAAAAGGTATTGTGAAACAAAGTAGACTAGAATTGCATTATAATTAATTACTAATTGTTGTTAAATATCCTTGAGAAGACCAGTTATTTAGAGCTTAAAAATTGTTTTTAATTGTTACCAAATTTTGGAATATATATAATTTCTGAATATTTTATTTTTATCATATTTATTACAATTTTAAACAGTAGGCATTCAAATTTATTTGTCTTTTCATCACGATTAATAAGAAATATCAAATTTTTGAAAACATTAAATTGTGATTTGCGATTCGAATTTGTATTCTCGTTTAATTCCCGGCTTTATTTTAGTTCCCGGCTATTTCCTGGTCAGTAGACACCTTGCAACTTGAGAACAAATTTTTTGACTGACATATGACGTCACCACTACTTCTAAAATGAAACTAATCATCAGTTTTAAAATCATAGCCTAGATTTGAACGTCTTCAATCACATCTAATTAAGCAAGGAGTCATGAACGTCCTCTGTCAGATCATAATTAAAATTTTCATCATCTTCATCATTCTAATTGTTACAAAACATGAGAAACGCATAATCAGTTTTAAGATCAGGTCTTAGAGGGCGTGTAATAATGGTATGACTTGATGGTTTGTGTATCGAATTTAAGGTATCTTTACATCACAGATCTGGATCAGAATCTGCAGTCTTGAATCATCATCATCAGAGTCTGCTCTTCTGAATAAAGGCCGTGAATTGGTGGTTAGCTAATTGCTGATGGCATTTCGGCTGGCTTTCGTCCCCCGGCCGCTACTTTGTAACCGTGGCAGAAGGGACGGATAAGCCGCGTTCCTTTATCATTACAGCCAATTGACGGAATCGTTTCCGCGGCCCGTCGCGTTTAAGGCTGCATCGCTCGAGGGCGCGAAGGAAGACATAGACAGTGGCGGCTGGGTGTACTTGTTTTCACGAACATTTACATACACACTCAACCTCAAGTCGGGGTGGTTTGTATGGATGGAAATGATCCCCGTTCGTCGCCACGCCCTCATCCCTCCTACCCATAATGCTTAAGTCGTGTTCACCGTGTTCACCATGTTCACCATATAGGTAAAGTGCCTCCGGCTGCGTCCTCATCGTCTCAGTCCTCGACGATGACCACTCGTTCGCTCGAGTGCTCGCGGTGACTAATTATATTAATGCGAACCGCATCAAGCAATTGCTGTGTTTACCACGAGATTACCGAGTAGTGGTACCAACCGCGCACGGCTGGAGCCGCCGCTTGTATCAAACGATGAAACCGTGCGGTGGCGGCGACGACGGGTCCGGCTTCAAAGGAGAGAAGGACAATATCTGGTGGAGGAGGCTAAGGACAGCAGAAGGCAGAATATGGCGGTTTAGGACCCGATTACTGGGCACTACGACCGCGAATCACCGGCATCACGCCGAGAATCCGCAACCAAGCCCGAGGCCGCCAATCCGCCACCGGTTCAGCTTTCTTCTGGTTCTTCTCTTTTTCATTCATTCCACCTCCTCTTCGAGAGAGAACCCTGTCGCGTTAGCCTGCTGTAGCCCCAGCTATTTCTCGCCGACTTCTCGACCCTTAAACGATTCGCAGTGAATCATAGGAGCTCTTCGTTTTTCCGTGATCCAGAGAAAATTTGTAAATTACTGTAATGAAGGATGCACCATCAAAGTCTGCGAGAAACTACTCGTGAATGTGTAGCCGGATTCGAAATACAATGTCTGATGCGCCATGGCGCCATCGAGGCCTGCGAGGGAGAAGATAATGCGTAAAAATGAGTGTATCGAATATGTTAATTCGCCGGGAATTGAAGACTATTTTTGAGGCTTTTCATTACGAGGGCTTTCTTAGAAATTTTCTTGTTAGGGTATGGTTGATGGTCAATCAAACTGTGGGGGGTGGAATGTGGTGGACGATAGTGAGGTGAATTATGATGAATGATGTAATGTGAGAATTTGTTTTGAAGTGTTTGAAATTGAAGACTAAGAAAATGCTACCCTCTCTTTGCCTTTCATTGGGTGACAACTAATGCATGAGTCTACAGTTTACAAAGTTTACAAAAAACACAAGTAAACAAATTTTTTTTGTAAAGCACGAGTCCTGTAAGTTTATGGCAAAGACTCTTCGCATACGACCCTACAAACTGCCTAAAAAAATTGCATCCCTCGAGCGTGTGTGAAATCCACCGAGAAGCCATTCTAATTCAACTACTAATATTTGAAACAAATCTATAAAATAAATTAATTTAAAAACTCGAAATGTTACTTCTGATAATAACGGGATTTGATGCCAAAAGAACGAAAATAAAAGTATCTTCCCTCTAGGTAATGTGGAGCTTATCCCAATTGTTAGGAGTTGAAAGAATGTGTTAGGTTCCATATAAGTAGGAGGCTTGAAACATTTTTGGCAGTCTTATGGAATCAAACTTCGTTGCTAACAGCGAAACAATTTCGAATGTTGAAATTAGTGTATTTCTACTGAATTTTTAAATGTAAGAGGTTGAAGTGGGGTGAGTATCACATACGCTGGAGGGATGAAACATTTTTCGATATCTTCTAGCATCATATTTACCCATTATCAGCAATAAAATTTTGAGTTTTTCAGTATGTAAGTGTGTCATGTATATGTAAGTGTTTGGCATGAAATGCTGCAAATGGCAGTAAAAAAATTTGTGTTGTAAAAGTAATGTGCTTTTACAGAATTTTTAAAATGTTAGGGATGAATTGGAATGGGTTCTACTAGAAGGATGGAACATTTTTGTGCTATATTGTCATTCAATTTCGCTATTATTACCAATAAAATTTCGAGTTTTTATAGGGTTTCTACTCATTTTCGACCAACAAATTCTCGGTTAATTTTTCTTAGTATACTAATAGGGTCATCCATTGACAAAATATAAACCGTAAATGCCGATTTTTTAAACGAAACATGTGGCGCCCTCATGGCTTAAAACATGTGGTGACATCACCCGCCTTCAAAACTGAAGAAAATACATGGTTAGTTTGATAAAAACAATTTAAATAATTAATCGTCAACGTTTTTTGGGTAAAACAGTTTATTTTTAAGGAGTATCAGTAAACCTGGATACGTACAAGCCAGTTCGGATAATTTTCCAAAAGTGATTAATTACGCTTATGATAAGTTACTTTTTTTGCGAAGTACTCCAATTTCAACGCTGCGGAGACTCGAACAGTAAAAGCGAAAAAATAAGTAAATGAGATGAATAAAGTTAAACCTTTGAAACATTTACTTTTATAATTTATATTTATTAATTTAGAATTATAATTGCTTTAGGCGAATCGTAACATATATGCAATATTGGAAATATTGCATCCAGAAAACCTAACTAATTCTTGTTGCGTAAATTAACGAATCAAAAAAAGAATATTTTTCTATTCAAAATAAAAATATTTACTTATCGTTCAAATGATCTTCGCAATAATTTAATGTTGACGTTAAAGATGTTTTAGGGCACATGTCACGCCGAAATATTTTGTAACATTTTTTTTGCTCTTGTACTTTGGGTATAGATATGGCGGAATGGGCGTGACAGAAATAGGAATTTGAAATGTGTACACATTTTTCTTTTTCAAATATAAATTCGAAAATAAGTTTTTTTCACAGTATACTGGTATTATCAGTAAAATTAGAGCATATAATTTAATATGCAAACAAAAAAGATTAGTAGCTGACCCTATTGGTAAATAATTCTTAGAAACAATTTTGTATTTCTTTGGTAACAACTATTAATTATTTATTAATTATTGAACAGTTATTACAAAAAAAATATTTAGGCATTTATTATGATAATTTAATTATAGGTTTCATATGTTAAACATATAGTTAATGTAACATTCATTTACCATTGAAATAAATATTTTTATATGGGTTTCGTGTAATTGTTCTTCAATATTTGGACAATAATAAATTGCTAACACAAAAGTAATTAAAAATTATATCTAAGAATTATTTATAATCTAATTATATTTCTTTTCACTAATCTGTATGTTCTAATTTGGAAAAGGCAAAATAAAGTTTATTTTAAAAACCCGTTATTTTTAAAAACATTAAAAAAAATTATGATAGGGTTCAAACTAAAAAGGTCTTGCGCATCAGAGTAGAATTTCATAACAATTAATAAATAATTATTATATCTCTTAAAGAATACCATTAGTTCATAGATTAAACATTATTCTTGATAAAAATACAAATTTGTGAAATTCTATAATTTCCTAATACTTTCTTTTATCATATTTATTACAATTTTAAACAATAAATATTTAATTTGATTTACCTTCGTTATCACGATTAATAAAAAATATTACATTTTCGAAAATGTTAAATGCGATTCCCGGGTTTTCACAGTTTAATTTTAATTCCCGGCTTTTTGCGTTTTTCACAACTTTTACATAGGCATGAAAGGCAAATAAATGAATTTGGTCGTTTGCTTAGCACTTGTGGGCTCCGAAAAACAAGCTTTGAAGCGTTTATATCATTCCGAGTTACGTATTCTCCGATTTGGGGCCAATTGTTGACCCCTTATGCGCATTTAATTCAGTTTTGTTTTAGTTTATTAGTATTTTACTTTATTTATTTTATTAGTTTTTGTACCTACGTCCGGCACTGCTTTTCAGATATTTCAAAATAAAGTACAAACCTGATTTAGCATTAATCTTTATTCACAGCTGCCCTGAAAAATATATTACTTCAACAAAATATTATAGCAATTCATAATGTGGATTGATATTGAAACAGACGTATTTTCATAGTCTTGTTTTTATAATTACAAAAAGTGCGCGTCCTATCAAAAAAGGGCAAAAGCAGATATTTAGAAATAATTCAGGCGAACAATTTTGTTACTAAATAATTTTTTACGATTAAACCAAAAACTGC
>CAKNWT010313410.1:1808-15765 GCA_932066315.1 Andricus coriarius | reverse complement strand
ATTTTTTCCAAAGAGAAAAGGAGTAAGAGAAACATTGAGAAAGACAGAAACAACATTGCCTTATCATGTATTAATATAAAAAGTACCAAAATTTCTATAAAATTCTAATGACTAAAAATTAAACAAAAACGATTGAAAATCATTAACGATCATTACAAATTGAAAATATTATATACTGTTAATAGTTAATTGTTTTAATGTTAGTAAAATATTAACAATAATGAAAAGAATTAATAATTTCGAAGAGCAAATGTTAATATAAGTTATCTATTGTGCATTACCTAACGTTATATATACGAACATTTTAGAAAAACAATTGAATAGCATAGTAAAAAATTTAAAAGATAAACAAATACTAGAAAAAATCTTCAAAATTTGAAAATTAATAGTAATGTTCATGTACCTATAAATATAAACAAACATAAAGATACAATTAATTTGGATTATAAAGATCCTTGGATTATAAATTTTAGTAATGTTGTTATTCCAGATAAATTTAATGATATTTTAACGTTAGGGAACAAATTTAGTTCATCTGTTTTAACAAACAAACGAAAAATAATTTTAGATATTGTTAAAGATATAGTCAAATATAGGTTTGATCAAAAATACTGTAGATCCTGATTTTTTAAGACATAGAATGAATGATACATCACATCAATTTTTACAGAATAATGAAATTACACATGTTGATAGAGTCTTGGCACAAAATTTAAAAAAAACACAAACATTTGTCAATTCCAATAAATAATTATTATTTACTAATGCAGATAAAAGTAATATTACTGTTATTCTTAACAAGGAATCAAATGTTAAAAAAATGCAAGAATTATTGAATGATACTAAAACATATGAAAAACTAAATGAAAACCCAGAGAAAGAAGTAAAAAATGAAACATTTAAACTACTAAGTTCTTGGCGAATTAATGGTTATTTAGGTAAAGCTATATTACGTAAAGATATTTCGGTTCTTGATACTAACGTTCATAGAATTTATGGTGTACCTAAAGTTCACAAACCGAATAATCCACTTCGACCTGTAGTTTCATTAATAAATTCACCGACACATAAAATGGCTAAACTTTAATAGCATTCTTAAAAAAGCTCTAATAGTTCCAAAATCTCAAGTAAAAAATTGTTTTGAATTTAAAGATATAGTAATTAAGAAAACAATTCCACATGATCATATCATGGCTTCTCTTGATGTTTCTTCTTTATTTACTAAAGTTGCAATTGATTTAGTAATTAATAGTATTTTGAGTCAATGGATTAATATAAAAAAACTGCACAGATTTACCTCTCGATAAATTTGAATAAGGAATAAAATTTTTGGTGGAAAAAACAGTACTTAAATTTAATAACATTTATTATAGACAAATATTTGGTACACCTATGGGATCTCCCATTTCTCTAATCCTAGCTGATTTAGTTATGCAAGATTTATAATCAAATGCTATAAAAAATTTAGATTTTTCTTTACACACACATTTTCGATATGCAGACAATACTTTTATTGTTTACCGAAAGATAAACTACTTTATGTTATAAATCAATTGAACTATTATCATCCACGACTTCAATTTACACACGAAATTGAAAAAAAATTTCTCTAACCATCCAATACAACATAAAGTTTCTATAGTTAAAAATCTTATCTTATCTTATCTTTTGAAATTAAACGGATTTTAAATTATTTTGATATCACAACAAATTTTAGAGTTCATTCAAAACTTGATAAATTTATAAAATTAGGTAAAGATTTATTAGATAATTGGCAACTTACTGATGCAGTATATAAAATTCAATTTTTGAATTGTGACAAATGTTATATTGGTCAAACTGGTAGATTACTTTCTTCTAAAATTAACGATCATCATGATAATTTTAGGCAAAATCTAAGAAACCATAAAGTCATTGCTAAACACCAAGTTGAAACTGGACATTTAATTGATTGGGAAAATTTTACAGTTTTACACCATGAACCTAATGAATTTAAAAGATTAATAGCAGGAAGATTTTTTATTAAGAAAAATGGTAATAATTGTTTAAATATAATTTCAGATCTCAATAATTATAGTCCAATATATAATATAATCTTGGATTCTTTAATTTAAAAAATTAATAAAATTAAAATTTTTGTTTTGTAACTAACTAAATAAAAAGAACAAGAAAATAATATTTCAAATGTAAATTTGTAACAAATTTAACTATGTTGTTTTTGTAGTCTCATCTAACTTTTTATTTTAATAAAATAAAAACATGAAAGAAATTTAACCGAATTTTCGTTTTTTCAAATTTACAACAATAGGTAACTTATATTAACATTTGATCTTGGAAATTATTGATTATTTTCAAATTGATGAATTTTTCACTTAATTCTTTACATTATTGTTAATTTTTTACTTACATTCAATCAATTATCAATTAACAGTATGTAATATTTCCAATTTTTAATGATTGTTAATAATTTTCAATTTTTTTTTTAATTTTCAGTTATTAGAATTTTATAGAAATTTTTGTACCTTTTATATTAATTGACAATACGGCATTGTTTCGGTCTTCGTCAATGCTTCTCCTTCTCCTTTTCTCGTTGGAAAATAATGGAGCAAAATGAAAGTTTTGTTTCCCATTTTTTTCACTATGTTTTTTATAAAACTATCGTTGTTAGATAAAACTTCACATGTTATTAAAAAATTAAAACATCGGTTTCGGATTTCACATAAAAAGAAAAACGTTACTTAAGGGGAAGAGAGGTAAATATGTTAATTCCATTTCTTAACCTCACTTTCTCAATTTTTTATTACACTTATTTTTATAATTGAAAGTTTTTTATATCAGTTTTTTTAATTCTTTATCGAACAATGGGAAGAGGAGAATTGGAAACATTATTTATATTGATGAACATGATTATGGACTTCTAATTTATTTATCCTGACGAGGAAACCTATTGTTTTCGAAACGTTGAAATAAAGGATCTACAAACGATTTCTCTTTTTTTTGGTCTGAAGATTGCTTATCATCACCACATGGGTTCCACAAGGGCCAGACCGTTTGTACGGTCTCGTCCTGTGCCAGATATAAAGACAAATCGTGGGTTGCCTGTATTTTTAAATAAATGTTTGAAATGAAAATTCAGAAATCAATTTTCCTGGTCTTTTTACAGAAACAGCAGGTAGGCCCTCAAAGAATAAAAAAGATGATGTACGCGCTGCACGCGTTGTCTTAGACTACCTAAAAAAATTCGAAGCAATTGAAGCTGCTAAAAAAAAAGAAAAGGAAGACGAAGAAAGTGCTTTAAATAAAAAAGACATAGAATCACGCGTTTTCTCAAAGATGCTCCGCAGACTTGATACCACTAAACCGTCTTCTTCGACAGTAGGGGAGAACACAGACTATACCTATGGCACTTCCAGAGCCACCAGACGTCAACTCCTGCCTAAACTTAAACGCCAGCCTGCACCTAAATCTGAACCTAATCCTGAACGTACACATGATAAAAGCAATAGGCTTTCAACGTTTAAAAATGACCGAGATCGATCAGGGGGCAATGTTCACGAAGCGCATGCGAACTATTATAGCCGCATTCCTGAACATCCACATCACGCTGAGGATGATTCTCTTCCTTTGTATGAAAAAGTTCTAAGCCAGGTGCCTTACGGTATGTACATGGATAACGAAGGATATCGTTACCAAACACCTTATCATCCTCCACCAGTAACAGGAAATTACGGTCTTGATAATTTTGTTCAATCTGATGGTGTGATGTATCCAAGTGGGCCTTCTCCTTACTCACAATCAACACAGAACTACGGTCATGATAATTCGCTTCAATCTTCTGGTGGGATTCTTCCAAGTGGGTCTTCCTCTCGACGGCAAGGTTTTCAGGATGATCAGTCGCAAAATTATTATTCTGCAGAGTCACCGGGGATTAGGCGTTTAAATAATTATAGAAAAAATCAGTATCCCCCTCGATCTGGAGGCTCCAGTTCTGGCTATGGCTCGAGTTATCCCTATCAGGAATAAAACTTCTGGTTAAATATGACAACTATATTGGGAGCCAATATGGTTGAAAATCAAATTGTTGACGTTATCATTTCCCTTGAATATTATACTTTTGTATTTAGAGAAATAAATTTTTTGATTACATGGCTTTATTAAGCGTATTTTCTCTAATAATGTCCTATCTTCCAATTAGTTTTCCTTCAGGGGTCGTTTATAAATTACGTTACAATCTTGGGGTACAGTGAGTCATGCCAAAAACTGCGGTTGGTAACAGAGATAGGAGGCAAGTGACAGCGGAAGGAATGCTACAAACTAAGATAACATTTAGTGCGTTTACTGATGATAAATTCGAGAAAAGTTAGCGAATTTCGCAAAGTTGAGTTACGAAACTTCCCCTTTTTTAACTTTTTTTCTCTCGCTTCTAAATGCGAACTGAATTCATAGAACTGACTTGAAAATCTATTTCTGATTGAAAAGTCAACTATGATATTGTTTGTTCGGAATTCATCTAGTTTGATCCAAAATTCAACAATTCCGTTGATAGTTGAACTACATTGTTAAAAATATTCACCAACGAACAGGCCTAAATTTTGTTAACGGAATCAAATAAGAATTCTTTTTCGGTAACCGTTAGATATGATACTTAGCAATTGTGGAAGAATCATTAATTAGTTAAACAATCTTTATAAACAAATTCAAATTTTTTCTATTTCTAACGAATAGACTCAATTACACAAAAAAATCCACTAAGGATGCTTTCCCGGTGACTGTTTGAGATTATAATTTGCAGCTTTACAAAGATTATTAATTATTTAAACAATTTTTTTAACAAATTCAGAGTTTGTCTATTTTTTAACGAAAAGGCTCAATTAAAAAAAGGAACCAAGAATATCTTTGCGATGACTCTTTTCTATGGTGCTTTGCAAATTCCCAAGAATTATTAATTATTTAAACAATTTTTATTAACAAATTCATAGTTTGGCTATTTTCTAGCTTACATAAAAAGATACATGCAGCTATAACCTTCTTAATAATATTTCAACTTTTCTATCGGTACTATAATATAATATTTAATGAGAATTGAAAAATCAATGCAAATTTTAATAATGGAAAAACTTTTTTATTCCCTAATTTCAGTCTATTTTCTTTTTGTTGATTGCTTCCAGTACTTTAATAATCTCTTCAATAGAATGATATTATGCTTTTTAAAGATTTTCTGAAATAATTTTTCCCCTGCAATTTATTTTATTTAATTTTTACTGTGATTTAATATTATAGAGGGTTTCCAGCAAGCTTGAAAACCTTGAAAACCCGGAATTCTCCTCGAATTTTTTTTAAAATTTTGAAATCCTGAAAACCTATGGATTTCAAAAGGTTACAGAATATTTTTAAAGGTTTCAAGAGATTAAAAGGATTGCAATTATTTGAAAAAGGATACAGTATACCAGATTTCTAAGATTTCAAAACATTTCGAAAGCTTGCAAAACATTTTAGAAGGTTTCACGAAGATTTCAAAGAATTGATTGATTTTAATGAATAAAATAGATTTCAAAGATTTCAAGGATTTTAAAGATTTAAAAAAGGCGTGTACATCAGATTAAAAAACTTCCTCCAACATTTTGTTAAAGATTTCGTACAAGGATTTGAAGACTTAAAAACATTTCAAAGATTAAAAAAATATTTCAAAAATATTCTACAGATTTCATAAAGATTTCAAAATTTTTCACATTGATTTCAAGGACTTCGAAAATTTTACCAAAATTTTAAAAGATTCCAAAAGACTTTTCAACCATTTCACAGAAATTTTAAGATTTCACAAAGATTGCATTTTTTGTAAAAAAATTACAATTTTAATTAATATTTTGGATCATTTCTTAATATTTCTTCGTAAAATTATATAGCCTCAAATTTATTAAAATTTAAAAATTCATTTTATCTTTATTTTAGTTAAATTTTCGACGACTATGAATTCTTCAAAAACTTGAACTATTTTTTAATAAGTCTCAAACAATTAAAAACATGATTTCATCATGGCCTTATTATTTTTAAAGAAAAAATTACAATTCTAATCAATATTTGGGTCATTTCTCAATGTTTCTTTTTAAAATTATATAGCCTCCCTTTTTTCGAAAATAATTATTTTTATTAGAATAATAAACCATACAAATTACGAAAATTTAGATATTTATTTTATTAACATTTTCAAACACAATTACATACTCCTAATTTTAACTAAAAATACAAAATTATGAACGTTTATACATTTATTTAACTTTCTATTGCATTTTCAAAGAATATAACGTCCTTCTGGTTATAACTATTATTGCAATCTTGAACAGTTGATAAAATGAGTTCATCCTGTGCTATTTTTATTAGAAAACATTAAAATTTGAATTATTTTTAGAATTTAATGAAGTTTAGAAAATTTATAAAATGTGTTTTTGCACGTTTTTTCGATGACTTTCTTCTATGCTTGGTAAACTCCAAAAATTATTAATTATTTAAACGAATTCATAGTTGGGATATTTTTAACTTTTGGATTACTTTTTCCTACGATACTTTTCAAAACTAATAATTAATAATTATTTCAACAATTTTCATAAACAAATTCAGAGACTGGCAATTTTTCCATGCATAGACTTTTCGCTATTTTTGAACGATTGGCTTAATTTTTTTACAGAATTAACTAAGAATATCTTTCCGATGACTCTTTTCTATGAAGCTTTGCAAATTTACAAGAATTATTAATTATTTCAACAAATTAAGAAATTGGCCATTTTCCAACGAATAGTCTCAGTTTGTCTACAGAATCACCAAGAATTTATTTCCATTATTAATTCATTATTAATTATTTAAACAATTTTAATGAACGAATTTAGAGTTTGTCTGTTTCTCAACGAATAGGCTCAATTTTTTACTGAATGATGCTGAGAAAATTCTTTTGGATGACTTTCGCATTTCGCATACTGTGCGCTGAACATCATTAAACCTGCTTTATGGATCAGTCGAACAGTAACAGGAGACCTTTTTTTTGACAAATTATCGCATAAAAAGAAATAAAAATACCGACATAGTAAATGTTGTCTGGGTCTCACAGACCCCTGTTTACACCGCAAGTGTTAATAAATCTGCTGATTGATTTGGTCGAGACGAAATTAAACGCTGCATAGCATCGAGGTTCACTATCATATCTTGGGATAGAAAGACGTCGTTGTGTCGCTCCTGGTTTGGGTGGCTTCACTAGATCTAAGATTTATATTTTAAAACCTGTATTATCTTCTCCAATTTTCCCTCCAGTTTTCCGGCGACCAACTGCGATTTCCGACTGCTTAGATACGGGCGACAATCTTCCTAGCAGCCAATTCCTCGTCGCCAGCTGGGTATGGAATCACTCGGTGAAGGTTCCAATTGGATCCCGCAACCACTGATTATAGACCCGGCTTAATGCACAAACTAACTGGTTGCTTCGCATATCCATTGTAGATTTGGCCAAACATAATTTAACGGGATAAAGGAAAACAAATAAAAACATTTTCGTCATTGTCATACATCACACTAATTACGCACTGACCATGAATCACGCTACTTCCAAAGGCCATCCAGTTATCAGCCTCTTACAATCTTATTTCTCGATAACGCCTAAGATTTTTACATACAAAAGAATACGTTTTGGATACTCTCTATCTTTATTTCATTATCGGATTCAATTGAAGAGAGGAGCACGGAAATCTATTCCGATTGTTATTTATTTTCCTGTTGACGATAAATACGAAGATCCGTTCAATTGAAAATTCCTTTAATCGCGAAGGGTGGAGTGATCTTCGCGAATTTAAACTCATTCGACCCAAAAATTCGAAATATGCGATAAGGTCCATAATAAATATGACAAGATAAGACTCATCAATATTCTCATTCTCAATCATTAGTCTATGACGAATTTCAGTAATAACTTGATCTCTCTCCTGCCATAATATAATCTCTCGCAACTCCGGCAAATCAATCCGATCAAGAGCATAAAGATCAACGTGTCCCAGACCTTATTTGTCCATTTCCCCTGATAGCGCATTGAAAGTGCAAATCATTACATCCGCAGTATCATTTCCTGATACCACCTAAACTCAACTGGAATAAATGTAAATACTTTTTCGGTGTCATAGGTCCAAGTAATAAAACCATGTGGAATTTGTTTAAAAAGTGGCTACGTTTCGGATTCAGTGTAGTCCCTTTTCAAGCCTGTAGTAAATAATAGTTTATTGTAACAAATAGAAACAACGTGAAAAAAATGTAAAAGTCTGAGTCAAAAAAGTGACTACATAAATCATCACGATAGTTTTTAAAAATATAACATGTAAACAAGAAATAATATTTAAAAAAATAAAATTATTACTTGAACATCATATGAAAAATTGGCGATTGAAGGACAAAATATCCTTTTGTATAAAAGTTTAAATATAACCTCCTCCATCAGAAACAATGTGATTCGTACTTCAAAAGAAAATTGTTGGTAAACAATAAACTAGAGATAGTTAGAAATTTTGTATATCAATGGTATTAAAATAGATATTGATATCACTGTAATAAATAAAGAAAAAACGAAGATGATGTGAGAAAAGCAAAAGCAGAAAAAACAAAAATTTTAAGGTTATGGTAACGAAATGAAACGTAATTAAGGTTGAGAAAAACAAAAAAAGCCTACCAAAGATTAATGTAAGAAACAACATTGTTGTGATTTTGGAGTGAACCAAAAGGTACACATAATTTAAAGTTTCACATTTTAGTGAAGTTTATAGAAAAAATTATTACGAGATGCAAAAGCGTGTTTACAAAATAGTCTTTCAACTGTCAAATTTAAACAAGTGTTTAAGAAGGCATCCACAAAGGGTCAGGTAGGTACGTTCATAAAGTCCATGAATATGGAACATAGTCGAAGAATGTAATAGTAAAATAAAGTTAGTTTTTACATAATAGACTATAGAAATCCGGTAGTTTGGGGTTTTCATATCTGAGATTAACACATTTTCTTTCTTTATTAATGTAAAAAGATTCAATAGTATGGCGCTTGTACCAATTTTTTCCCCAAGCAAATATTTTTGGATGTTTTTGTTTTAAAAAATTAGCCATTCTGTTAGTAATACAAGGTATCTTTGAAATAATATTAAAGGTTTTGGAAAGTGGTGAGTCTACTTTTTTACCTGAATTATAAATGATGTAAATTCTAATATTAATTAATCTATTAATTAAGGGGTCATTCTACTATCTCGGAAAAAAAAGAGGTGATTTTGAAGAATTTTTTTCTCAACAACTACTTTATATAATAAAAAAAAAATTTTTAAAGTTCATCTATGCTGTCTTAAAGCTTACAAAAATAATTTTCTTACATAATATAATTATTTAGGTTACCTGTTATTTAACAATAAAGAAGTGTCTCTGAAGAAAGTTATGCCCACTGCGTGCACGATATCTCCATTCAGCATCATCTTAAACAAATAAATCAGGAATTTTCTTGATTAGTATGACCATAGCTCTGGCGTGACAAAGAAAAATTTTTTATTTTGCAAAATGACAAAATGGCGGCAGTTTAAACAAAAAATTTCCAAGAATCGTGTTTTTTTGCCCTTTTTTTGTTAATTTAACTATGATGCTCTACTCAAGCGCTCAGCTCTCTACGAGCTTTTTCTCCAAGCTCTCTAAAATATAAAAAGACTGCGAATTTCTGTATTAAATTTTGATATGATATTTCTGAATATATGACCGGTCGAAAAATGCAAATAAGAAAAAATCGATATATGAAAAGTGAGATAGTAGAATGACCCCTTAAGTTAAGTGGGTAGCCATTGTTAATTAAAGTTTTTCGTAATAGTTGGATGTTTTGTTTTCTAAGTTGTAGAGAAGATAATTTAATGGCCCTATCAATAAGTCCAAAAATCATCCCTTTTTTTGAGACCAAGTATGTTGTGATAAAAAATGTAAGTATGTACCAGACCAAGTTTCTTTGTGATAACAGTTTATTCGAATAGTGTCATTGTTAGTTCTTGTAATTGAGATGTCTAAAAAATTAAGTGTGAAGTTACCTTCTTTTTCAAAAGTTAATTTGAGATTAGAATCATAGCCATTGAAAATCTCTAGAACTTCTTGCAGTTTATGCTTAGGAATGATCATGAAAATGTAATCAACATACCTTTTGTAAAAAGGTATGTTGAAACTGACTGAAGATAAACAATCTTATTCAATTGCTTCCATCATAACATCAGCGATTGCTGGTGATGAAGAGAAACCCATAGATAATCCGTCTATTTGTTTGTAATTTTTATTGTTAAATTAAAAAAAAAGTAGATTTACGGCAAAATTCTATTGCTGAATTAATAGAAATGTTAGGAAATAAGTTAACAACATCCAGAAAAACCAGAATGTGATGTGTTGGTATTTTAAAGTTTTTAAGAGAATTGACAAAATCCCAGCTGTCTTTTACATGATACTGTGAACATGACAGTGGGACTGTTTATGGCAGAAACTATTAGCCTTAAAGGGTTTCCCTCTTTGTGAATTTTGGGAACTCCGTATGGTCTAGGAATTAATGTAGAATTTGCATTAAACTGTTAAGCTTCAATTGATGATATATAAGCATTATTGTCACATCTATTGATGATTATGTTATTAGATTTTTCTGTAATGGAAGTATATTCAAATTTAATTTCTTTAAATTTAGACTTACCTGATGATACGTATAACATTTGTTCATTTTATTGTAATCTATCAACTGTAACAGTCACATTACCTTTATCTGCTTTGAGAAAAATTATATTAGCGTTATCTTTAACAAATTGTATTGCTGGAAAAAAATCTAAGTTGTCATGAAATTTTCGTTTGTTTAGAATAGGTAAATTGAGAAAATTAAGAATAGTTTGAGAGCATTGGACTCTTAGTACATTTTGTACATCAAGGGGAAAATTCCAAATGCCAAATTCAATTGAGGCTATACAATCTTGTGAAAGAAAATGTTCTTTTTTAAAAGAATTTGAAGAGAAACCTGGACCTAATTTAAAAATTTAAAGATTCAAAGATTTAAATGTTGGACGTGATCTTCAAAGCAATTTGAAGAAATCATCAGATCATCCACATAAGCTGTCTGAAAACTCGAAAATTCATCTTTGAAAATACAATTTTATGCTCTGTTAAACTAACCGTCAGCCGCATTTACTTCAAAAGGCGTCTGATAGAACTAGGAACATCGCCCTCTATCAGAAACGTTGTGTATATTCGTGATTTCTAAGCAAGGACTATATGGTGATAACCCTGAGTCAAATCTGAGCTCATGAAAAACTTTGTACCTGAATATAACTGAATGAGATGCTCGATAGCTGTAGGACCTTCAAGCTCTTGTTCTACATATTAATTTAGTTTAAGGGCATCAAAACAAAGTCTCACGGATCCATCTTTCTTTGCCGCAATTCTGATAAGATTGCATTACAGACTACGTGAATCGATACGCGATAGGAATAATATCGGACATTCGGATTGAAGGTTGACCAGACGTTAATTGAAATGTGTGCCTGTAGCCATCAAAACTCTAGGGATTATCGCTAAAAACATCGAAATATTCTATGGCTGCCTCTCTTACCCTATCTTTCTGTTCTTCTGAGAACCAATGCGAGTTTTGCATTGCCTCAACGGGAATCACCGCATTCAACACAGACTCAACCAGAATCACAAGAGACTCGACGCTAGCCTCTTCATCATACATCACCGTTAAAACTGCCAACACGTCCACATCCAAGTCTAAAAATATTGATTCAAAGGCAAAAATATCTACCTGTTACCCCCCACCGAATCATTTGAATCATCGGGGATCCTATTACTCGTTGCGTTTTCTGAATGATTTACAACCCTTTGTCCATCATTCGTCGTAAATCTCGAAATAATACAATAAAAAGAAACCTCGAAATCACAAATTTCCTGATCATCGATCGAAAACGATTTTCTTTTATGATCAGTGTTGTATTGCTTTCGGGCCATCCAGTCTGTGCCGATCAGGAATACATGTCCGAAATCTGGAAAGGCTAAACAAAGTGTATGATATAATTTTCCTCCCAGAATACATGGAAATTTAGTCTGGAATTTAGCTTTGCACGTGTCCCTTTTAAATAACTCACCTACCTTGACGTTTGTCACCGGAAGATATTTGCAACCTTTGTCGGACTTGATGATCTTAAATAACTCATTGGAAATACACCTCATAATGCATCCGGAATCGATTAAACAAATGACTGTCTGAATTGAAATTTGCTCGATTATGTGCGGACTCTCTGGCTTTGTCAATTTCTCTAATGCCTCAAAGTTACTTCCCCTAACGTCACCTCTTATGCCCATTCGTTCATTCGTTCTTCGAAAATAGTAGCATCAATGCAGCAATTGGAAGCAGCTTCACAATCAGATACAAGATCGGTCGTTTGAGCCTCCAAAGTTGAGAGAGTATTACGCCCCACCTAGCGTTTATCAACATTATTCTGAATTCGATCATTTGACGGACGTTGGTTGACCTGAATACCCGCATTCAAACGAGAAGTCTGATGATTTCTGAAAGCTTGGCTGTTTGAATTGCTCTGCTTTCGCCAGTTTCCAATTAATGAGCGCAGTCGCGTCTTATAATCTTATAATTCAGTCATCCGGGAAAAAATGTCGCAGTTCAGCGTCCGTCAAGGTAAGCGAAGTTTTTGAGTCACCATCCTATGATTGATAATCCTTTGTAGTCCGCCACAATTTTGATAGTATATTTAACAAAAAATAACGGACAGAAGGGCAATTAGTAGAATTAAAACAACACGTAGCATACTTAAAACACCAGATCGGAATAATCATCGTTAATAAAACACGCACCTTTATGGGACTAATTTAAAGAAACGCGAAATGAATTAGATTCGCTGGCTGAAAACGATAATGATACAAATGCTTATAAAAAAGAAAGAAACTTTTGCAAGAATAGGGGTTTCACTTTTAACAGAAAGAGCAAAAAAATAAATCCAAAAGCATGAATTCGCAAAAGAAAATTCAAAATCAATTCCACCAAGCAGCGAATTGGATCTAAAAAGCGCTGGTGTTAGAGTAAGAGCCTAAAATACAGCTCTTTTAAGTCCATTGGATACGTGTCCCGTGAATAAATTCAATAGAGAGAATGCAAAAAATTGTGTTTAATTAAATTAATTAAATACAAGACATGCAGAAAATACACATCCTGTAGATCCATTAAATAAAAACAATGCCGGAAGCCGATGTTCAACCAATTTGCAGAACTCGAGTTCTTCAGACCATGCAGGTAATTGTTTTTTTTTTTTTTAAATAAAATCTTCCCAGACTCAGGATGCGATCCTTTTCAGGAATCTTTGGCATGTTTCGCCGATGAAGCAGCAGAATAATAGCTCTGCTGGAATCATCTAGCGATAATTATGAAATCAAATGGAGATTGTTAGCCGATCGCTATGATAATCGCAAACTTATCACAAAGAGTCGCGTGAGAGCTTTATTAGACAAATTGAAAAAAGATTTCAGATCTCTGCGCGCCCTTAATTAGCGAGTCGATCAATGAAACTCAGTTTCTATTCATATCAAGATGAACTTAATTAAAAATCTTCATTTAATCATCGTGGAACTATAAAATCGGCTAGAATGATTAAGTTTCCCCAGATTAACAAAACACATAGATAAAATGGAAAAAACAACTTCCCCTTGTGAACAAAGTTCAATATGGTCCATGTATTACCATTCCAAACACTATCAAAACTCAAATTCACGGTTTCACTGACGCCAGCGAGAAAGCCGACAGAGCCTACAGGGCTCTACCAATGATGAAGGTAAACATCATTGCACTCAAACATGTGCCAAGGCGCGCATTGTCCATTTGAAATTTGTCACATTGCCGAAATAGGAATTACGCGCAGCAGTTTTGTTATTCAAATTATAT
>CAKNWT010313383.1:4845-16896 GCA_932066315.1 Andricus coriarius | reverse complement strand
CCTAACCAGAAGCTGTCAGTCGATATGCAGCTGTGGTCAATTTCGTGGAACATACAATTATCGAATCGCTAAAGAAATTTCTCTGACAAGCAAATTTAATAACGAATATGATAATTGATACATTTTTCCGGCCGTTATAACATATGTTTGACACCTACTGATAATAATTATTATTATGGAATCTGCAGTTTCAATTTTAACTCAAATTAACATGGAAGCGTGCTCAAATTTACGAATTTATACTAAACAAAGTTGTGAAGGGTGTTTCTCAACTCGAAAAGGGTTTTCGCACCAGATGCAGAATTTTCCTTGAAAGTGGGCACGTGAACAAACAGCTTGACTGTGTCTTCTTCCAAAACAGTGGAAAACCGATCATCTGCTACAACGGCGTCGGATACAAAAACAAAAGCATCACTCAAAGCCAATTTCTTCACCTCCGTTTACGATTTATCCTCTACTTAAGCCCTAAACCAAACACTCGAGTATTAACCGAGGTATTAACTGAAAGATAATTTTTGTTCGAAAATAAAGGTCAATGATTCTATTTATGCTTCCATTTGGATTCTCCGATTCAAACATTTTTCTTCCATTACTATTCGATTTAAATATTGGTTTTGACTGAGGTTGGTTGGACCAGGGATTATAGTGGTTCAGCAGTTCAATTGCAGGGAAAATAGGGACAATTTTCTCCGAAAAAGGGGATCTTTTTAAAATAAGGGGAAATTTGTTTTCTGTTAAAATACCAGAGTAATTAACAAAAATTAATGAATGCTTAGTAGTAAATCATGGTCCGGTTCGATGTAGAGCTGGGTCAAAATCGATTTTTTTTTTAATTAATTTTGTTGCCTGTTCTTTTAATGATTTAGTAAAGCTAAGTAACAGCTTAAAAGTACTTGTTTTTTAAAATTAAAAAATCCATAAATGTATGCTACTCTTTGTGTTTCACCATTGACAATAGTATTTCTCGGAGGTGGTTGCTTTTTTCAGGATGTTCCTTTTATGCTTTTAACAAAGTTGAGTAATAGGTCGAAAGCACTTTTTTGTATATATTTTTAATTGAAAAATAAAAAAGTTAGGCAGCTTTTTGTGTGTCAGATCCGGCGTCTTTTGGAACGCACTGTTCTTTGACAAGGGTTTTTTTGCAGATGGTTGCTTATTCTTAAGCGTTACTTTCACGATTCGATAGAGCTAAGTAATACCTCGAGAGCAATATCTAATTTTTATAATTAAGAAATAAAAAGTTATGCAACTCTTTTTGAGTAAAAATCGGCATTTTTTTGGGACGCGCCGTACCTTTGACTAGAGTTTTTCTCGGAGGAGGTTCCTTTTTTCAAAAGGTTCCTTTCATGGTTCGATAGAGCGAAGTGATATAGCTCGAAAGTACTTTTTTTATTTTAAAAAATCGAATGCATTTAAGTTTGGTAGTTTTTTTATGTATCTTTGAAAATTCGAGTTTTTGCACTTACGCCTTTATGCCTCGAGAGCCTTAAAATATTAAAACGTACATTTAATATTAATATAACATTTGTATATTTTATAGTATCTATCATTTAAAACAATACAAATTAAAAACCAGGAAAATATTTTCGATAAGTATTGATAAAAATTGATGCCTTACTTCAGAATTAATATAAAACATTTTTGTATATGGACAAATCAAACCGTTAAATTTTTGTTAAGAAATACCAATTTTCGAGGAAAAACACTAACATAACCTAAGGTTGTGCAAAATTATAAAGTTTAATTTTTGAAGTCAAATGATTTTTGTTAAAAATAACCTATTTCCGGTTAAAAACGCTAATATATATTAGTTGTTAGCTGTTTTCTCTACATGCTCTTCAATAAAAATTTGTAAAATATTGATTTTTGGTTTTTAAGTTGTAAAAATATTCTTTTCTGGCGCCGCTCGAATTCGAATCCAGGTCTTCAGATTCCCGGTCTGGTTTTCTATTCCGATTTGAATCCCAGCGGAACCAGAGAATTATTTTTTTTTAATTAAAAAAAATCAATACTTTAAAAATGTTGATTCAGGATCATGTTGAGATAAACAACTAACATCAATTATAATAACAAAAAATTGTTTAAGAAAGTAAATCCTCTTTCAAAAACGTGATCATTACCTAACATTGATTTACAATTTTTCATCTTCATTGAATTCCAATGATTTTTTTATCAAAAGCGCCGATTTCCAGAGTTTATTACAAATATCAATTTTCGATGAAAAACACTAGCAGAAAAAAATTGTTCGAAATTGTAAACCTTCTTTGAAATCGAAGATTTTTCCTTAAAATAACCGATTTTCTGTGAAAAATGTTAACATAACCTCACATTGTTCCACAAGTAAATCTTTCTTCAAATTTTTGAAATATGTGTTTTTACAAATTAAAAGCACCAATTTCCAACAAAAAACATAAATATAGTCCCAAATTGTTAACATATTATAAAGCTTATTCAAATGAAAATCTGTTTTGTTCGGAAATAACATCGTTTGGTTTTAAACAAAAACATAACCTAAAATTGTTCAAAACTTCTAAATCCTCCACAAAATCTAATGATTGTTGAATCAAAATGTTAATTTTTGACAAAAAACACTAACACAATCTAACTTTGTTCAAGCTTGTACATTTTATTACTTAAAACAAAAATCATTGGATTTAAATCCAATGATTTTCCTTTAAAAATACCAATTTCAGGTGAAACACACCAACATAACCAAAGTGTATTGAAAAATTGTAAATAGTTTTGTATATTAAAAAATTGTTTATTAAAAATACGAATAATGCACGAAGAAAAAAGCTAACATAATATAACGAAAAATTATTCCGAACTGTAAATCTTCTTCAAAATCTAATTTTTTTGTTTAAAAGAACCGATTTCCCGTGAAAAACGTTACTATAACACAAAACTGTTCATAACTGGCAAATCTTTTTCGAACTATAATAATTTTTGTTTTAAAGTACCAGTTTTTGATGTAAAACACCAATCTACCCTAAAGTTGTTGAAAGTTGGAAATCTTGATGATGATTTTTGTTTAAAAATGCGCTTTAAAAGGAATTCTAAAGGAAAAGCACTTTAAAATATTTAAAATTTTTATCGTGTCCTATATTCCTGACTACATTCTTAAGTTACACAAGTCTTTACGCGAGCGTTTGAAGCATAGGCTTTTCCAGAATACAGCTTTTCTTTATCATTTCGTTGTCTTCAAAAGAATGATAGTAGGTTCAAAATGGTTAACGAAAATAGAAAAATATAATACTTTTAAGAAAATCCATATCTTTGACTATTTCATCTAAATATTGACGATCTTAAGCACTAAAAATCTGTAATTTGTTGATAAAATTGATGATAATTGCTTTTCAGGAAGAAAAGGTATTATAAAACGCAAGTTTAAATTTCCGATTTGTAGAAATAGATGAAGATAGAGTGTGGATAATTCGCGCCGAAGCCTTTACTCAGCAATATGTTGCAAGCCAAGAGCAGCAGCATTTGTCATGATTAGTCCTTTTAGTCACGGTGACCATCCATTATGCACGTCTGCCTGCATCGCCAGAACATTCGTAAATATAATACCCATATGACCATTAACGTGCCCATGAACATTAACAGTTTTGTCCAATGATAATACTTGGATATCTTACATAAATGCAAATGACTTATTCATTTGAGGAAAGAAATGAAACACATGGTCGAAAATTACTACAGTTGGAACTTCATGCATCTTAAGACCCTTTCATATTTACGTTCTAGTGTCGCAGCATATTCCACTACAAAATAATTACAGACAATATTTATAGTAAAGCGGTAATTTAAGAAAATATGATTAAATTTATGTGATTACTTTGTGTAAATGCATATATATAACATTACATTATATCTGTTATTTCAAGAGGGTATCTCGTGCATGTTAATTGGTACCTACACCATTATTTAAATTTGAAAATAAACAAGTAAATATTTTAAGGACTTAAAATTCAACAATTAACAATGTTCAATGTCATATCTAAAATATCAAATTATATTTTTATTTGGGACAGCCGTACACTTCCTGACACAGATATTCCGTGTTATTAAATGTGTCGAAATTTTTTTCTATAAATTTGAGAAGACTTTGATGTAAAACTTCAGACAAACACGAAAAACAAATGTTCAAGCTATCTTAATAGTTAAAAGCCTCAAAATAAACAATTTTAAAATCAAATTTCTAGAAATTCATGATTTCGAATTGAAATCTTCAAAAATAAATTTCAAAATTTTACAAAAATGTACTTGTATAATAAATTCAACCATTTTTTTCGCGCAGTTTCACTCTTATTTAAAAAAAAATAGATATGATTTTCTTCATACTGATTTTTACTGAATTTCGCCACTTCCCAAAACTGAGTCTTACATCTGCACTCTAATCCATGCAGCTTATACATATAATATATACCCCTCGCTTCACCCTAACTCATCAAGTTTTTATTTCCTCTCTTCCACTTTTTTTTTTCGCGCATGATAAATCGAATATTTACAATGACCTTCTCAAAAACTATCTCGTTTTGAAAAGCGGTTAAAACTTGGAACGTATTGGATTACTACCAACGGCAATAGTGTCAAACTTTATTCAAAAAAGGTGGCAATAACATCGAACTACATTCAGGTTTCACATAACGCCATTGTATTCCTAACTGGGAACGACAAGCTAGCGCGTCCCACAGGATGCGTCACGAGATCCTGCAGGACTAATTTACGGGGTCGCTACTCCATTTCTGAGCTTTGGATAGCGACATTGATGGATACATTGTTGTTCCCATTGTGCTTATTGTGACACGAAAATCGAGATGCATGCCTTCATTGTTTGCTTGTTTGTGGCTTTGCCCAAAACTCTGGGGAACGTCTCGGATGAACGATGTCTCGGAAGTGCAATTCGAACTGCACGGATAAGAAGCCAGAAATTTGAGTTACACAAAATTCCACTCCCAAACCACTCCGCCTCTTTAAATAAAATATTTATGTTTATCACTAGATCAACACAAACTGAATCCAAATCATTCAGAATCGGGAGTAGATCGAATACTTTGAGAGAACTTGAGTAGTTGCGGTAAAAATCGTCTATACTAAGAATTTCATGCTGCTACTAAGTACTAACATCGCCAGGGGAAGTCTTCCGTTTGATAGGAGACTGTCATGCGTTCCGTGAGAAATAAAATGGAATCAGAATGAATTCAGTTTCGATAGTGTGGGTAATTTGAGTCGACGCGCCCACCATCATCGAGGTCCAAAGAGGATGCCAATGCATCTATTACTTTTCTAATGCAGCTATTGTGGATCTATAAGATCGAAGCTTCATTCGAGATCCCGGGAATTAGCTTGAGAGTATCCCGACACCTCAGGCACTCGACCTGGGTAATCCAGGCTGGGGATAATCTGCACTGAATGGCGCAACGCTGCAAATTTTTCAAGTGAGAATGCTCCACTTAGCATCCATTGACGCCTGACCGCGTCTCCCCATTGTACTCATTTCAGTCCAATTGTGCGAAAAATGTCGCGAACGTGTCAAGACTTATTAGTGTTAGATAACCGCTCTTCCCTGAATCGCAGTCAATAAAATTGTATTACAGTACAAGGAAAATTAGTAAAAAAAAAAAAAAAAACTCTCACTATTGTTGCTTATACTCCTTCTCGTGCATACAAGATCCGTCAACATACTTTTCTCTTCTTTCTTTTTGATCTCGTTTCAACAATTTGAAAGAGCATCTTGCTTTCTAACTTTTCAGCTATACAAAGGGACATATTTCTAGCAATGCGAATTCGTTTTAGTCTTTTAGTTCTTCTCTCGATAGATGTCTCGTCGAGATAACAGTTACTCTCTGTAACTCGATATTCCTGTGCCCCCAGGAACAGAAAGGAAAATGTAAACCTGGCTCCCGGCCTTCTGTTGTATTTGCTCAATTTACAGTTACGTAATTCCATAATGAAGGGCTACGTCTTTTTGTTGCACGATGTTGCAAACATAGAAGACACAATAGGCCGCTTTTGGATTTTGCGAGTGAACTCCCATTTATAAAAGGCAAGCAGTTACGACTTCGTGAAATCCAGTGTCAGATTTCTCGCAGTTATTTCTACAAGTTGGCTATGATTTGCCTGAGAAATTATTGTCAAATTAGTTTTTATCTTATAATAATCTTAAGATCTTGAGAAACGTATTTCAAATTCCAGAAGATTTAGGTGGCAAGACTGGCACGGCAAATGTCTTTGATGAAGAATTCGGTTCCCAATCTGTTTTCTTAAAACATCATCCTCGTCTTTATGGTACCCATGAGGATTCGCAAAGTGCCGAAAAAAAATCGTAAGCCTAGAAAGTGATTCCGGGGCACTCTAAATTTCCAAGACCGATGAGTGGCGCTTTTCGTTGTTCGGGGAGTTTTGTTTGTATCGCGCCGCGCCCTTTATCCTCCTCATTCAGTTCGTTACACCGTTTTGTATCCGAGCCTAAAATAACACCTCTGGCTTCTCGACTCGATTTTAGTTTTTTTTTTTTCAATTTGCCGACTGATTACACACACGGGACTGAGAACTGAAACGGAGATGCTGCCAGGTCAAACATGAACCAAAATAGTTCGAAATGCCCAAGTCATCGAATTAACCAAACCGAATTCAGATTCGACGCATGATTAGCGGAAATTCAACAAAAGCAAAATAATCTGCCTACATTTCCTTCAGTGTACATTTTTGAATCAAATAAAGAAACCGCGATTTGTACATCTAAGGCCAAATTTGGGCACCATCTGTATATGCATTGAAGAAATGTATTTCTTATGTTTCGGGCTTGAGCTTAAGGTAGATAATACATGCAAATACTCTGGGCGTCATTATTGTGGCACATCATGGCACGGATGAACAGTGGCGGTTTTGTGTTTATATAGTTGGCGCACAGCCCGCGGCATCACCAAACAATGATGATGCCCCGTTGTTGTTGTTCTGGATTATCCGCGAGGGCTTTATATCCTAAGTACAACACATTAGGCCAGACGTTACGGATAATGGACTATTTATTTTAATAGCGGCAAACGGTAGTTGAATGTGCAAGTATCCTTCGGGGATTCGGGCATCGTTGCGGACA
Organism: Andricus coriarius; assembly: GCA_932066315.1. NCBI lineage: Eukaryota > Metazoa > Arthropoda > Insecta > Hymenoptera > Cynipidae > Andricus > Andricus coriarius. The sequence goes on along the minus strand of CAKNWT010313383.1, from coordinate 9,794 downwards.
ATTTCCATTAAGTTCTACTAGTATACTTTCTCCCTTCCGCATGAAGAAAATTAAGAGAAATAATCGTATGCAGGTGTAACAATAGGATTCTATAAAACTCATTATTATGTGATTTGCTATATATCTTGGACCCAAAATACAGAATATTAATGTAAGACCGCAGAACCGGATCTAAAAAAAAGGAATTTTGTTCACCAAACACAATAAATTTAAAATATAGGTCAGAAACTGTCAACCATAAAGAAATAATTAAACTCTCTTGAAATGCAAATTAGGTGCATGATGTACAAATGTTGTGCATGCAATACGAGAGTTGCTTATGAAGATGGAAAGTTGTACCCAAAGCATAAACGGTGTACAGACACGTTTTTTACAAATCAGAAAATTTTGGAAAGTCAGGAAATTTTTGATAAACTAAAGGTGAAGTTTAGGCGTTATTTATAAATTAAGGCATTTTTCTCAAATTTCAACCGAGGAAGTGGGGGACCCCAGCATGACTTTAATGAAATTAGATTTAGAAAAGAAAATCTGTTAATAACAAGTTTCATATTTTGTTAACAATTTTTTTTATTTTTTTGAAAATTCATCCGTTTTTGGTAAAAAATTTATATTTTTGGTTTATAAATTGAACTTTTTTTGTAGAAAATTAGTCTTTTTGGCATGAAAATTCAATATTTTGAATGGAGTTTTTTCTTTAATGACAGAAAAACATGTCTTAGTTGAAAATTCAACTCTTTTGTTGAAAAAGTTAGTATTTGGTTTAAAAATTTATCTGCCATCGCAGATATGTCATCCATTTTGGATAAAAACGCAACTTTTTGGTTGAAAATTAATCTGTTTTGGTTGAGGATTCAACTATTTTGTTGAAAATTTGCCTTTCTTTGGTTGAATTCAACTGCTTTTGATTTTAAATAAAAATCTTTTCTGGTTGAAAATTCAACTACTTAGTTGAAAGTGGAACAAGTTTGTCAAAAATTCATTTTTTTGGCCAATGATTCATCATTCAAGTTAAAAAATCTTCACTTTTTGATTAAAAATGTACTGTGAGGTTGACTTTTAATTTTCTTCTTAAATGCAAATATTATTTTTAGATTTTTCGTTAAAAATGTATGTTTTTTAGTTAAAAATTCATGTATTTTCTTGAAATTTCGTCTTTTAAAGTGTGAAACTATTCTTTTTTTAATTGTTAGTTTAATTAAAACAAAAAATAAATACGAATACAAATGCAACATCATTCTTCTTGGTTAAAAATTCATATTTTTAGTCAAAAATTCAACTAATTGATGAAAAAAACATTTTTTTGACTGAAAATTCATTTTCGTTAAAAATTCATTTCTCTGTTTACATACTTAACTATTTTGTAGAAAATTCATGTATTTTGTAAAGAATTCATCTTTTTTTATATAAAATTGATCTTCTTTGTTAAAAATTTATCTTTTTAGATGCAAATTAATTTCTTTGGTTAAAAATTTAACTATTTTTTTTTTTAAATTCGTTTTTCTTTGATTCAAATTTTTTAAATAGAAACTTTATCTATTCCAGTTTCTTGAGAACAATTTGTTGTTGAAAGTTTCACTATTTATATAAAAATTTGTCATTTTCGGTAGATATTAATTCTTTTTGGTTTAAAGTTCATATGTTTTTTTTGCATGTAAATGAAAAAATCTGCTACCACCGGTTGATGTATATGTATAGAATATGTGGAAAAAATTTCAGATCAATCGATTCGGTAGTTTCGGAGATTTTTTTAACAAGCGGTAAAAAACATGGTATCGAGAATGTGCCATTTAAATGTATACAGAGCACATAAAATAAACTGAACATTTTTTTAAATGTATTTTAAGAGTATATTTATTAAGCATAACAAAGCCTACATCAAAATCTTTCTTAATGTTTAAGAAAACAATTTGCAAAAATAAAAATTTTTTCGCGCGTTCTAAAGTAGAATCCTGCCTTTAATGTTTTTAAACGAATTCGTCTTTTTGGCTTAAAAACTCAACATTTTGGATGAACTTTTTTTTCTTTGTTGGCTGAAAATGTTTTCTGGGTTGAAAATTCAACACATTTGTTGGAAATTCCTCTTATGATTTGGAAATCTACTATATTGTACTTTTTGGTTCAAAATTCATCTTTTTGAGTTGAAATTTTAACTATTTTGTTAACAATTATTTTAGTTTTTGGATTCAAAATAATATATTAACTTAAAATTTATCTTTCTTGGTAGAAAACTAATATTATTGGTTTTAAAATCCATCTTCTTGGTGGAAAAATCAACTATTTGGTTGAAAAGTAATCTATTTTGTACTACATTAATGCAGTACCTCTAAGTTGTAACAGATGTGGATTGACTTTTTTGTAGTAATTTTTGGGCGCAACCTTATAAAATTCTGTATGACTGTTGTCACTAAAAGTCTTTAAAATAAATTTAGAAACAAAACATTTGATCAGCATTAATATTACTGATCTCCTAGGACCTACGGCCTAGAAAAAAATTAAAATTTCTTCAAGTACATTTTCTTGAAACAGGACAAATTTTCTTGGATTAAGAAAATATTGTATCATCCGTATTCGTACCGACATTCTCTTGATTCAATGCTATTTTTTCCCCATGTAACGTTCAGGAAAAACTAAAAAGTAAGTCAGGGGAAAGTCAGGGAATTTCGAAATTGGAATTTTGCAGCAACCCTAATAAAGTATACATATTGTGCCCTCAAACAACAATTACACGTCAACTTGAAAAGTTAACAGACGTAATATTATCAAGTTTCACCCATGAAAAGCGTGAAGGGTTTCATACACATGTGAATCAGAATACAAATTGATAACAGATTACCGTGACATGCATTGACTTGTCCGCTCTTAACGCACTTGTAGGTTGTTCGCAAGCGGTAATAAAATGCGAGCGCACGCCAACGGTGGGGAAGAAAGACGTAAAGGTCGTAAAGTATCTCTGGGAGGGGGATCTCGATTCACTGATCTGATGGAGACATCTCGCGGAGTCAGCATCCGAACCAGCTGCATAATGGCGTCTCCTTCTCGCCATAGAGACATTAGAGGGAGGGAAAACTGCACGCAGACCACAGAAGAAACCGGCTTCGCCGACAATAGAATCACATAAACTGCGCGTCACCCTGTTGTGTGTAAACTCGTAGGGCGCAGCGCGCGACAATTGGTGACAACACGTCGACAAAGCGATGGAACGAGCCAAAACGAGCGGAAAAAGCGCTCTCCATTGGCGATGGACTCGAACATCATTGGAAATCAGAAAACAAACAAAAATTCTCCAGATGAAAAACAGCCCGTTAAATGTGGACAATTGGTGGATAGTGTAACGAAGATAACTATCATGTACTTTTTATTTTCAGAGGACTGTCACATAAGGGTTGTAATTGACAATACATTTTTATTGTTTCATCTAATGCTCACCATGTCATGTTAATTATTACAAATCAGGGTGTCCAAATGATAAGGTTCCATCTCGAAAAGACCAAATGAAATGGTGCTAACTCGTTGAGACAAAATGAAAAGATGCTAACTCGCGAGGCGAACGCTCTCAACTCTGTAGCAACTTTTCATTTGGTCTTCACGAGGTTAGCACATTTTCATTTGGTTTCTCCGGGTTGGAAACTTTTCAGTTGGATGCGTCAAAATGAGTACTTCACTCCATACCATGATATATTTATAATGGGTCCGTCTATAAACTATGTTACCAATTTTGGGCTACCCCCCTCGTTGACGATCGTAGTTTGGCCCCAACTCAAAGTAACGTAGCCATTGGCTAAACACGGATTTCAGGAAAATTGGGGAATAGTAGGGGAATAAGTTCTTTTAAATAAAATTGTTGTTGATGCCATATTGAATCTAATAGGGAAGACTTCACCAAATATATTGCATTTTCAACAAAATAGTTGAAGTGTCAGCCATAAATGATTTTTTATCACAAGAGGTGAATGTTCAACCAAAAAAGACAAATTTTTAACAACCAAAAATTAATTTTTAACCAAACTGTTGCACTGGCAACCAAACAGTTGAACTTTTAAGCAAAAAGACGAACTTTTAATAAAATAGTTGAATTTTTAGTCTACAAAGATGCATTTGCAGCCAAATTGTTTGATTTAAAAAATAAAATAAAATTCATACAGAAACAGTTGCATTTTCATTCAAATACTTGATTTTTCCAGCCAAAAAGCGGAATTTTTTAGAAGACAGTTGAATTTTCAAACCGAAAAATAGAATTTTTAATGAAAAACTTGAATTTTCGAGCAATAAAGGTAACTTCAACAAAATAGTTAAATTTTTAACAAAATAATTAAACTTACAACAAAATAGTTGAATCTTTAAACAAGCAGCTTAATTTTTGACCTACAAAGATGAATTTTCAACCAAGAAGATTAATCTTCCATACCAAAAGACGAACTTTCAACAAAATACATGCATTTTTAATCAAATAGTTGAATTTTTATCAAAAAAGGACCAGTCTTCAAAAAAAAAAGAAATAGTTCAATTTTCAGTTGAAAAAATTACTTTTCAACATAAAAAAACGAATTTTCAGCCAGTTGCGTTCTACGCAAAAGACGGATTTTCAACAAAAGAGTTATAGTTAAGTTTTCAAGCTAAAAAGTAAAATGCTTTATAAACCAGCTAAATTTTGAACCCAAAGAGATGAACTTTTAACAAAAAAGTTAATTTTCAACGAAGAAAGATGAATTTTCCACAAAATACATAAATTTTCTACCAAATACTTGAATTTTCAAGTTATAACAAATAGATTTTAAATCAAAAATGAAATAGTTCAATTCTCAGATAAAAAAAAAAATTAAAAAAAAATAATCTTCAACAAAATAGTTCAATTTCCAACCAAAAAACTAATTTTCAGCCAAAAAGTTGAATTTTTATCCGAAGATATGTACTTTCATTCAAGAAGATTAATTTTCTACCGAAGATATCGA
>CAKNWT010313362.1:0-14658 GCA_932066315.1 Andricus coriarius | reverse complement strand
CTATCAAGACCCAGAATTTCCCGAGCAAAAGTATGATTTTTTTGATGAACAGACTGATGATCAGCTGAATGGTAAAGATATCGTGCAAATATTTAAAATGCCGGGAATATATTATCTTCAAGGTGCGTTACCTATAAATTGTTATAAAACGGTAACAAAAAGACAAGAAATTAATTATTTTTCCCGTCGGGTGTCTACGACTCTGTAAATGAATTAGTGCGTGAAATTAATAGTACGCCAGAAGTCAGCGAACACGTCCGCTATAAACGTGACCAGCTAAACAGTAAGTACGTAACAGTGGAAAAAATTCGTAACGATGACTGTAAACGAGTTGGTAGCCATTTTCTTGTAATCAGCGAAAAAATCTCGCGCATTCTCGGCTTCGCACCTAAAACGCTGTTATCAACAGATTCTTACATGGCTTGTCAACCAGCGAGCCGGACAAATGGATTACCTGAAAAACTCCTTGTCTATTGCGATATTTATGAACCACGCATCGTTGGAGATGTTAAATCACCACTTTTGAAAGTTGTGTCTGTTGATTCGAAAAAATATACATTTGGCTCCACGCAGGTGTCGGCTTTTTCAGCGCCTCATTACATACCCCTACTACATACAGGCTTTCGGACCATCGGAATAGATATGTATAAGTGACCATCTTGTGCTTCCGATACCATTTGAGATTGGATCGCTGCCGGTGACACTTCATTTTAAACAAATAGACTAGTTGGGATGAATTTCTCACCAAATGAAAAATGACAATTATTGCACGAATCAGGTTGGTGGAGGAGGACTTTCACAAATTTATATTGGATCTCCCTACCAAAGGGGACACGAAATTGGTAGTTTTCTCGGTGCACTCTTTCGTCCTGTTCTGCCGTTGTTGACTCGTGGTGCACGCGTAGTCGGTAAAGAAGCGCTACGCACTGGCATGAATGTCATTGGCGACTTGGAACACAATATTCCACTAAAAAGTGCCGTGAAAACACGTCTTGGAGAATATGAACAGAATACTCTGATAGAAATAATAATGTTGATTTAATCATATGATCGTTGGTTGAAAAATTACGAGTATATTTATAATATAATACAAAAATGTAATATATGTGTTGCTATCGTATGAAATGTGTAATTCTATTAAACACTTGCTTGACGGAACTATCTCTGAAATGTTGTCGTTTAGCAATACCCTTTGTATGACTGATTTACCCGACTCGCTTTGTTTAGTTTACAACAGGCGCATCTTGATCGCGCCTGCGCGTCTATTTTCGTAAGAAACAAGAATCGGATGGCCAAAACAGACATCCTGTATGGCTGTATCTATACCAGCAATAAAATAGAGTTAATTTAATCATAAATATTGTTGTACGACTTATTCATTTCTATCAGTGTATAAGGAAACGTGCTATGGAGAAGGTATAAAACCTTATGAGAGGTTCAGGGTATAAATCGCTGCTTAAGAGGCAGAGACTTCAGTCAATTGGTGAACTCGGTGCATCGCGTATCGTGGGAAAAGTTGACAGCAGCTCGAGAAAGAAGAAGGGAATGACACAGAAAGTAAAGAGGTTGTCAAAAGGCAAAAAGAAGATGAAGACGAAGGGAAATAAGGTTAAGCGTAATACGACTGTAAAAAGACGTACAAAATCAAAGAAAAAGAGCATTCTAGACATTTTCGGAAATAAATAATAATAATTTACGAAAAAATGTCTTTCTTACACTCGAAGTACCAAGGAAAATACAACTTCTATTGCTTAAATAGCTCCTGTTAACCCTTAGCCGACACACTTCTGGCGCCAATCATAGCCGACACACTGGGACGTTTTTGACCCCAGCCACATAATCGTCTATTCTAAGTGAACTAAGCGGTTTTTCATCGTAAAAAAATTCACAGTTGTATACTAACTACCCCTTTTTAAGACAATATGAGTGCGATGCAAAAAATTTTCAATTTAATTTGTTAAAAAAAATATTATTTGCACAGAACTCCGAAGAATGACCAGTTGAACAGTATAAGGCCCGGTCACGAACGACCCCAGTGTGTCGGCTAAGGGTTAATAATATACTACACTCAATGTTTAATCAGGTGGATGTACACTTTAATCAGAAATTAGTATCACCACCAAATAATCCTTACGCTTACAGAGCATACATTGAAACATTGCTCAACTATGGACCAGCTGCGAAATCAAGTCATCTTACAGCGTCTTTGTGGGTAAATTATGGCCCCGGGAAGGTGGAAGGTATTGCTGATGAAAATAAGGGGCTTAAGGTTGTATGTAAGTCCCATCCGCGTACAAATAGTAGAGTCCCGCGGGGCGCCGTCGAGCCATGCTATGTTGAAAAAGATTCACGGGCCCGCATGGTGAAATTTTCAGTGCGCCACTGACTTAGAATTCGTAGTATGTGTGTATACGTACAGTCACCACTGCTATGTCAACGGCAGATTCGCAGATCGAGCAACGTCGCAATTTCACGTACGCTTCCAAGCTGGTTGTGCGTTTGAGTGTGTGTGTCGAGTGGGTACAGCAGACAAGCTGGTGAGAGGGAATAGCGTTGCCGTGTCGCGATACTGTTACGTTTATCCGTTTAAAAGTGACTAAAATTTCAATGTTATTTATTAGATTATCTTTGAAACTACACCGTGGAGGAATTCGATGTTTTTTCCGAAAATTTGTATTTTCAAGCAGAAGAAATATCGACATTTTTTTAATTTCTCTACCAGAACGTTTGATTACCACAAATTAAAATATGGAGAGTGACTATGCATTGCCCTTGAATTACGTGTTAAAGTAGGCAACTTTGACATTAATAATCTCCGCATCGGTACCGTTAAAAAATTTGACATTAATTTAGCATATAAATAATCATTCTATTTAAATATAGCTCCTTTTTTTTAAATTCTACCAGAGATCGATTTTTTTACATACAACCTTAAGCTCCGTCGCTCATATTTTGGCACTGGAAAAAAAATTTACTTGATTGGTCATATAGATTGTGATGTTTTTAATCAGGATAAATTTCTGTTGAACGTTGTAGAGCTTCGCCTACGTCTCGTACGTTCTAAAGATGCTTTCTGTCTCATGGATCCTCTCGGCTAATCATTAGGGGTGAAAATACGTTAAAAAATTTTGGCGTTGTGCTACAGCAGAAAACTGCATGGCCGCTTAAAAATAATCTGGGTGAGGGCTGCAAATTAGACAAGTTGCTGCAAGACTGACTTTACATAACAAATTAAACACATTGTTTAAAAATTTTTTGTTTAAATAATTGGAAAATATAATTTTTTACGAAAAATTATTTTTTGACCAAGGGATGATTTTACGTAAAAAAATATGTTTTTTATTTATTTAAACTAAAATTCTTAAAACAACAATAATAATAATAATAACAAATCAACAAAAAATCCAACTTTTTGTCCTTTGTGCTCTTTTTGTGAGACGCACTGTTTATAAGTTGCAGCGCTATAAATAATTTATTTTAATAAAACTGATGTATTTACCAAATTATATCAAAAATGATTAATAAACAAAATTTTAAGCTTGGGAAAAAACTTACTTGCGATTAGAATCTTAAAAGATGAAAGAATTATTGAGATAGATTCGAAAATACTTTTTATAGGGTTTTATTAAAAACATGGTTATTTTAAATGAAATTTTTGATGAGAAATAGTAAGTTTAAAAACAATCCACGAAAAGTATTTTAGATTTTATATCAGAATAATAAATTTTGTTAAATAAATAAGGAACTTATTTAAACAATTGTTGTGTATCTTTTAAAAAAAAAACTCAGATATTCGATTCGTAATATCCCGGGGACCTCTCAGTGCTTCAAGAAGTATTACTGCTGACTCGATTAACTTCTGAACAATTTTTTGTTTATTTATTGAAATTATAAATGTGAAGATGGCTATTATTTAAATGTTTTTGAAATAAAAAAAAACACATTTTGTTCTATTATGAGATACATTCTTATACTTTATTTCAATCTTTTTATAAATACTTTATATGCAGAAATACGAACTTAAAAATAAAATCTGCTTACATCCAGTTTTTTGAAATGTAATAAAAGCCACCTTCTAATTTATTTCGAATGGAAATAAGTGTATCATAAGTAATATCGCGAAGATAGAGAACGACGTAGGAATACTTAATACCACAACAAATTGTGAAGCCTATAAATGTTCGTTTAAGAAACAATCGTGCAACTTTCTTAAAGGAATTTGATATCTAGCAGGATAAGATAGCAAGTGAATAAAATGTTTCACCTCATCTGAATCTTGGAGATTTAAATCCTTTATGCGACCAGTTGTAAAAGTAAATGATCGATTTTAAATTCAAAGGAAGGCATACCCTTTTATTATAAATAATAATTAATTTTAAATCATTCTTAATATATTTATGCGTCTTACAATTACAATTTATTTGCACATTTAATCATTTTAAATAAGCAAGCCAATTGTAACCAATCTGGTTGCCGACTAAATAAAGTGCGAAAAGATCCGAGTTCAGGGAGCACTGAGTCTTCGTTCACTGTCTACTATATTCATACCAATGTGAATTTGTCACTGAGCGCGCCTCTGCAAATTCCCGCAGACAGTCATGGAGTATTTCTCTGACTCCTATTCGAGTTCTTCGTTTCTGAATCACGCACTTATTCAATTCAAGTCTTCGAAAATATGAAGATTTTTTTTATATCCATTTCATAACTATATACATTTGTTTTGTAATCTTTCTGATAAAATATCCAAGAGTGTTGTTCCTTGAATGTGCTTGAAAACTTCCATGACTTTTTTTGAATTTTCGAATGAAAATTTATGACCCCTTTAAGGCAAGCGTGCCAGTTATCGGAAGCTTAAGGAGAATTTCAGATTCCAAATGCTTGAAAAACTATAGTAAACATCTCTAAAACTTAATAAATGGGTTTTATCGAATGAAGTGGACCTTCAGAAATGTAATTTACTTATTGCTTACAACATATCTCATAAGAATTAATATTATAAGAATTTCGAAGTTACAAGTACGAGAATTCACGGGTTATCGGCAAGTTAGCAACCTGACTGCTTCAGTTATCGGCATTTCAATGTGTGAGTGATCGGTAATAGCGTTTAAAAATAATTTTAACGTACAAATATTATTTGTTGTTCTTAATTTTAAGAATGATTGCAGGATATACTTTCAATAATATATATTTCAATCTATTATTTATTTAAATCTTATAAAATAAATATATATTCACATAGATTTAAAAATTGCGAAAATTATAATTTTTGAAAAAAAATCTTTTAATTTCATTTTAAATATTCATAATTTTAGTCAAAAATAATTCATGGTTTTTCAAAACTGCATTTAGTAAATTTTCTTTGATGCTGAGGACTGCAGCACCTTATAGAATCTATAGAATGCTGTAGTATTCGGCATCAAAAATTTTATAAAAATTCTTCGTTAAGGACTAGTATTTTGGGTGCCGAATACTGAACCAAGTCAACATTTATGTATTCTCAATATGTTTTTCAACTTACTGACGTATGGTCCCAACTTTATTCAATTAAAAAATACTGCTTTATTATACCTGTCAAATTCAGTATTCGGCAGTTGTGTCGATTATCGAAGCAACAAGGGTACAGATTCACCTGTCGCCGGATTTTCTACTTTTCAGAAATATTATGTAATATTTAACAAACTTTCGTACCGCTACATGTGACAAGAACCTTTATTCATATAATGAGCATAGGCTTCACGTAATCTTTTGTGTCTTTCACTGTCCAAGAGACTTTTTCTGCTGACTATTACTCTAACCAAAAACTTAAGAATTTTACTCGATTGTAGCACTCTGTAAGAACGGTCACAAAAAATGTTCTTTTCTCCTAAAGTCACTTACTTTTCTCATCACAAAGCCATTTGCATTCAATGCTACAATGTACACACACGTAAAAAATTACATTTCTGCTGAGAACGAGGAACACAACAGCTTACTATATGTAAAAGACTGCGCAATCTGCCGACCACCCATGCATTGACGAAGACTGGCACATTTACCTTATAGAAAGTATACAAGACTGTATAACAATGATGGCCCGTCCAAAAGTCCAGCACTAATCTAGGAAATTTTCCAAGACTTATTTTTTCCGTGTACTCATATATTTTTTCGTCGCAGGCCTCGTCCTCGTTGTCAAATCTGCAATATGGTTCACTATATAATCGAAATTCAAGGCTTTCAGGATTTATTGAAAAATAACAAAAAATTGAAATGTCTTGGATGATTTAATTAATATCACTAAAGCTTATGTATTACCTTGAAGAAGGCCTGCAAATAAGTCAAAACGTACGTTGGTTTTTTAATGAAATTGACCAAAAAAGCTTGATTCTTGACAACTGACTCCACTATTAATTTTAATGGACCGTAAAACCAAATTAACACATTCATACTTGGATTTACTTCATTACACTCTAATGTATTATAAAAAACAAACTTTTTGGGCGAGATCATTTAATTTGGTGTAAGCTGGAAATGTGACCATAAATAATGCTCTAGTTGTATTTTTCATTTTGTTCATATAGAATGCAAGAAAGCCTAGTTCCATTAACTCTTTGATAATTTCTTCTGTTTTTTCGTGTAGATCTTTTGTTACATAAGTTTTTCTTTGCTCACCTTTTTGAGTATACGTATGGAAACTGAGTTTTTTACTGTTTCCACATACCTTTGAGAACTTGATAGTCATTATCTGTTGTAGTGAACACTTCCGTAGAGTTTTCATGATATTTAATGAAAAATTTGCCTTGTACTACATCTTTTATGTGTTTGACAAGTTTCTTATGTTCAAAGATGGCGCCATGGGTCACTAATGGCGGTGGTTTCTTTGTACATATAGCTGTATTGTCAACCTGATTATTTTTATTTTGTTGTTGTTGCTGTGGCTGAGAGATTTCATCATCTTCATTAAATTCCATACTAGTATCATCTGTTTTGGTATCCAGAGCCGCTATAGTCTGAAATCTATTAATAGAGATGAAGGTTGCACTTTTGTCTTGCTTGGCTACTTTTAAGGACTCGCCCTTTGGAGGATTCATCGTATTTTTTATTTTTGTTTTGTCATTAATAATTTGTTCATCGAGTTAATCCCCCTTCCTTAGGGATTGGTTTTCTCCCCTTTGAGGTTTGAATTCATACGCGATTCTTCCACATGATTTGGGCCTGTGGCATCCACTTTGAGGTTAGGATTCTCAATTGTTGAAATTTTATTCACTCTAGTCACTGGTAATCAAAATTATTATATCACTAGGTAAGAATATTGCTTCAGATTGTTATTAGTCACTTTATTATGTGCAACTTTTCACTTACGGCGTTTAATATCACTGAAACCTCTCAGGACACGGAAAAAAGAGCGCGGAACTCAACGGATCAATGGGACTTAGAGACGAGAACTGGTGTTTTCAGCGTGGTATGGCCGTTGTCGGAATATAAAGTTAAAACGGCTTAGATAAAGGATACACCTGAAACGGGTGAGAATAATTAATAATATGTACCTGACAATTTTTAGTGAAAAAATGCATTTTTAAATGTAAGCGTACTATTTGTCCCTATTATGTGTCCCTTTGAGCTTTAAGAAAGCTATAACTATATACATACTGTTATGATCATGTTTTATGGCAAGGCTAAGGATACATCCAGGTATAAACCCTAAATATGCCAGGTAGGAAGTTTGAGGACTTAATTACATGTGGCGCTTATCCGATTCCCACTTTACCGACATTTTGTTGTTGATCATATCAATTCAAAACGAAATGAGATATCGATCTGAAAGTTTGGAAAAATGAAGAAATGGGACTAAGGAACGTTTACGTACTAATAGATTTTTGCAATTAAAAAAGGATATAATTTTTTGAACTTTTTTTTGTATCCGTGAAAATTTATTAGTATATAAACGTTCCTTAGTCTCTTTTCCTTATTTTCCCAAACTTTCAGCTCAATATCTCATATAGTACGGAATTGGTATGGTCAAAAAATGTCGGTAAAGTAGGAATCGGATAAATGTCACATGCCCTTAAATCTCATGAAAGTCAGAAGAAAATTAAAAAACAACAAGTTATTGTCTCACAAATGTACTGAAATACCAGTTACCATAACATCTTCTATAGTCTACACCCATTTGCGACTATACGTTCATGGAATATAGATATTGTAATTTTGTATGTTGTACAATAGAACAAGGATTAAGATATCAAATTCTTAAACATTATCTTATATAAATGCGCATTAAAGCATATGTATTAAACAAACACGTTATAACGACAACGGCCATACCACGCTGAAAACACCAGTTCTCGTCTGATCACTGAAGTTAAGCAGCGTTGGGCGCGGTTAGTACTTGGATGGGTGACCGCTTGGGAATACCGCGTGCTGTTGTCATCCTCTTTTTTTGCGTCAAGTTTGCATTATTTTTTAATTTTCTAATCCTTTTTGCATCATATTTTCCATTTCTTGGACCATTCAGCACCTCTAAAGTTATTACATTTTATTTTTGTATGGTTTTCCATTTTTTTATTTTATCGTTAATACACTGTATAATAATAGAGTAAGAATCACCTATAAAACATGTGCTTTAAAAATGGTGTGCCTATCCAGTGAATACGTAAAGAAATACATTACAAGGTAATACATTTCATTTGGAGTGTCAGATTATCAATTTGTCACAAACGCATATATGTTAGCATGATAGTTCGTAGAATATTGAACATAATTTTATTCCCAGTGTCTATTTTTCGGAAAAAATATCTGCATAATTCGTCCGCAATTAATTCATAATAGTATATTGTGCTACAATCGTCGCTTTTTCAATGTGTGGGACACGATACTTTTTCTATCATTTGTGTAAAAAGTGCTAGTTTTTGTTCACCTGTATTTTGTGTAAAAAGAGGGCGATTTTTAGTCGATTGACGCAACAATAACAATTGCAATTATCAAAACCATTGCAATAATATGGCCGTAACAATAAGCTGGTAAGAATTTTTGCTTAGAATGCCAATAACCAAATTTCCGATTTTTCGCGAAAAAACCAAGCACAGTATTTTCAGAGAAACTGACGGGATTTTTTTGCTTTTGCCAAGCAATTTTGTCCATATCCATAGAAGCGATTAAACCATTGACAATCAACAACTTTTTGGAAATTGATTTAGGTTAGGAACGAGAGTCGGAAAATATAATGAAATTGCCTGCGCACGAGCTCATCCGAGGCAGCACAAACACACACGGAGTAACACGAAGTAGTTTGCACTTCATTTACTTTTTTCACTGTGCCTCACTTTTGTCACTGCATCCATTTAGTTTTCTCACTGCGTCCGTCCACTTTTTTCACTGTTGCCCAGAAAGGTCGGCACTGCGCATGCGCCACGTCATCGACCAAAAATCGGTCAATTTTTACTCCAAAAGCAGGTGGAAAAACTGGCACTTTTTCGCAAATTATAGAAAAAATAAATAATATCATGCCAAATCATAAACTGATCGCGTATACAAATGGTGAAATAGTACCAACAGGTAAAGACATAAAGAACGTTTAATAAGAAATTGAAAACAATGAAAGTTAGCAAAAAAAAAAATTAAAAAGAATGCCACCAACACGGGGTATTCCCAAGCGGTCACCCATCCCAGTACTAACCGCGCCGAACGCTGCTTAGCTTCAGTGATCAGAACAGAACTGGTGTTTTCAGCGTTTTTTTATATAAGGGTAATTGTCAAATTGGAGGCAAACTTGAAGTCCCAGTGATATAACATGAACTTAGAAACTCGTACTGATTTAAAAAAAAAAATTAATGAATAGTTATTATCATCCTCTACAAAATGGTCATTTCTTTTTTTTTATTTGCTTTTGATTTACTTTAATTTAATAAAAAGAACACTGTTTTTCTCCTGTTTTCAGACAGTAACCTGAAACACGCTTAACGTTTTAAGTTTGTAAACTTTAGATAAACCTAAATTTAATTTATGCACATTTTTCAAGTCAAATAAATAACATTGTAAAAACCTTAAAGTCTGTCCCTCGATGTTTGCCATTTCAGAAATCATTACCGTACGTCTTTTTTATCTAGTAAAATATTGTAGTTACAATTGAGCAATAAATACAGAAATATTAAGCGTATCGTTTAATACAAGATTCTATAAAATTCAGCTTAAAATATTAACTCTTTTTTTGTGAATCCGATATTAAAACTGAAAAGTGCATTTTGGCAACAAAAACATAATTACCGTACGTGAGTTAAAAACCAGTTTCGGAGTGAACAAAAATTATAAAAACCATTACGTTACTTGCTCAGCGGTGTTTTCTTTCATAAGTAGGTGACTTTTTATTCCCGTACGGTACAATAGAGGAGTGTACGACTGCTTATATGCGCGTCCGCGTGCATCAGATGGGCCGGTTTGCTTTCTTTTTCCTAGCTTCTATTTATAAATATACAGATCTCAAGGATTCAGCTAAATAAGTTAATTAGAGAGAAAGAGGCGTTACAAATTATATTACCGTTTCAATAAAAAGTAGAACTTCTCTTGTAAAACAAAAAAAAAATAATCTACAATAGTTAAATATTTCGTTTTTCCTAAACGGCATGCGTTACAGTATTCGCTTTTAATCTTTTTAAAAGCTCTTGCTCTCTTTCATCAAATTCCTAACCTCAAATCCACTTTCCGTATTTCATGTAAGAATTTCATTATTATTTCTTATTTTCAAAACTGCCCCTTTTGGATTTTAAATTTTTAGATGTGATATGATCGATTTCCGTTATGAGATATTTAATTTCTAAAAATAATGTGATTGCCACTGTAGGTGCTAAAATTTGCCTACAATTTGTTATACGCTGCTCGCATAGAGCGAGACTCTTTTATTGATAGAATTAAAACACTCTCGCAGACGGCGTTTATTCATTCAATAGGCAACTATTTTAAAGTATAAGAACTAGTAATTAGACCCGTAAGTTAGAAAGAGAGAGAAATAGGTACTCCATGAAGTGACGTCAGCGAGGCGCAGGGCGAGTAGAGGCGAGAGTCGCAAGTAGAGCGCCCTTCGAAATTCGACGCGCGCATCTCCCACCAACGATTTTCTACCCTTTCCGCTCGACTCCCACGCAACGCCCTCACAGCCTCCCCGTTAAAATGGAGCGCACGAGACCAGAACGTCAGAAGTATTTGGGAGCTGGATGCCAGAACCCTCGCACTTGAACCCTACAGCTGGATACGAGCCATAGGTGCCTACAGCTGGTTGCCAGCCCTAGGTTTCCACCGCAAGCCATTGCCGTGCACAACATATCTCTCTGTCTCGAATTGAAGAGTCCTCCAGCTGGATGCCAGCCAGAGGATAATTGACAACGCATCGCCCTCTTGTGAGGAAGCCACCTAGAACTTCGACGCTTTACTGTACAATTTACTTATCTGTAACTCACTATGGTAAGAAACTAACTTAAATAAAGAAAATTCGAATCAACACCATTCTAATTTTTCTTCTGGTCACTTACCTTCTCCCTTTTTTGCTTTCTAAATGTAGTTTTACTAATTTCGCAAATATCTTATCATCTAAATAAGAACCTGAATAACGTACGCAATCTTTATGTTTTAACCTTTTTTCCTCATTAGTAAGATGAACATCTCTCCATACTTTATAATTTTTACTGTGGCTTCCAATTCTAAAGCTGGGCCGGAATTGTATTGTCTCATATTGATTAATATTGCATTTCAATCTCCAGGTATGAAAATAATTTATAACTGAATTAAATATCGTTTATAAATCCTTTTGAGTCTCTTCTACGTCTTTCCCGATTATGCATACTAAAAAGACATCTGCGAATGCAATTCCTTAAATTTTGGGATTAATAATAATTCCGAACAATCTCAAAATATCATTAAAATACAAGTTAATTAATATCGGCGAATCTACAGCCCCTTGTTGTAATCCGTCAGGTATTTCAAAATATTCATATCTTAGAGTGTTGTCCATGATATCTGATACAAAAAACTTTTTTCCATGCAGCATCATCCACAGAAATCTTACCAAATGTTTTGAGAATCCTTTCTTTGATAATTTAAAAAATATACCATTCAACCAAACCGTATCAAATACTTTTTCCAAATCAATGAGACACGCTCCAACAAACTTGTTATCATTCAGTGCGCCACATATATCACCTGTAAACACTGTTAGAAAAATCTGCATTAAATTTAATAAAAATGTATATGAATTCATTTGCAAACACGGTAGATAAAATTTAATATACATTAAAATATGAATAGCTGTACACTATATTAAATATAATATACAGTTCGGTATATCAGTGTGCTTGAAAACTCAAAGTGCTTTTATTTTTTTAATTCTTATCAAATATTCACAATTTAAGTAATAATCTAGAATTCGTCGATTGAATTGCTTTTTATGATCAAAGTGCGACGTACATGTGGAACTGTTTCCAAAATGTGCCCTGAATGGTAGAAATTTAATGCGAGTACAGTTGATTGCAGGTTAGGTCTTTCATTTATTTACGTAATTGAACTTTTCGACTTAAAATCGAATTTTATTTTTGATTAATTGTAAGAAGGTATCATGTTTTATTATTAAGAATAGAAAATTACTGCTAATATTATTTTAATTTTGTGTAAAATGGTATTATCTATGAGCGACTATCAGGAATGTATATGAAATTTAATAAATACTTACCTAAATAGCGATTTCATATGTTTGAGATATTAATTTTAATGTACATTGGTATTTTAAATTTAGTACTATTTTTAACAGTGAACTTACTGATCGCCTGAATACACGAGTGTTTATATCTAAAACCAAACTGTTGCTCCGGCCTAAGATCTTTTTGCTCACATTCTCTTGGAATAGATTTGTTAATTATAACCTCAAAAAGTTTTCTAATGTTTGGTAATAAACCTATTGGGCGGTAGCTACCAATTTTATTTCTATTTTTATCTTTTTCCTTAAGACTTATTATTTTCGCTACTTTCCAGGAATCCGGATAATAACAATTGTTGAGCATATTATTGAATGAGATCGAATATTCGTTAATTATACGCAAGGGTAAATTTCTGAACGTCACATTGGGTATTTTATCTATCCCTGCTGACCTTTTATTAATTAATTTGTTTATAATCAACTTTAAGTCAGATCTTGAACAAAAAAAGTTTTGATCTACTTCCCAGATCCTTATCCAATTCCGATTTATAAGAAATAATTTTTTCATGTATTATCTCATCAAGGCGTGGTTTACCCATGTTTTTATTTTGGACATAAACATTAGCAAAATGCGCTCCCATAATGTTTAGTTTATCAATAGGATCGGATATTATAATATTATTATTTTCGTCTTTGCTTAACTTCTCTATGTCTAATTTTGCTTCGATTATTAAGTTATTCTTTTCAGGGGTTATTTTTAACTTTTATATGGGCGTGGTATTTTTAAAGCGAGATACTTGGTTTATTCCCGAAAACATGACATTTGATTCCCGAGTTCGAATATTCTCTATTTTATCACGCCAGTATTTACTTAGAACTTTTGAAAATTCAGCAATGATTTCTTTTTTTGTATCATCTAGTAAATATTCAACCATTCTAATTTCCTCGATATATGCTCCTTGCTTTTTGAGTCTATGCATTCTGGTGATTGAATTGATTTTTAATTTTTTTAAATTTAGTTATGCGCGGAGTTTTATATTTTTTAACGGAATCTAAATTTATGATCTTAGGAACTGTCCCCTCAACCCGTGTGGAAAAGTCGACTGGCGCAAGTTGGGTCCCAATCAGGTTGCCCAACTTCCAAATAGGCACCCCAATTACTCCCAGATTGGGCTCCGGTCTGGGTTGGAATTTCTTTGATTTATATTATATTATTAAGGCATTTTATTATATTTTTTGAAACTTATGTACTTTATTTTAATGTAGTATACATACAAAATTGTACGTGATTAGTTTTAAAGATGTATTCTCGATATATCGAACCCAAAAATAAGCATTATTATTGTTAAAAATGGCATTGTTAAAATTATTACTAATTCTGGAAGAGAACTTAAGGCAATTTTTTGTAATTTTTAGGTTAAAGTGGTTTTTAACAGAAATTATTTATAATAAGAGTTTTATAATTTTGCTCTTTCTTTAGGTAAAAGTGCTCATGCTTATTTAATTCTATATGTTACATGGCTAATATTTTTCCTGTATAGATTATACTTTCTTTACATTTATATTTATTTTCAAAATATTATTAATAATTATTTTTAATAATTGTTTAAAATACTTACCTGCTTGTCCAATTAGTTTGATCGTGTAGAGTGGCCAATTTTCCAAAGGTTGAAGCCTCTTTTGGATGAAATGATGTAAAAACTCGACCGTTTAATTCGTATAAGGTGGCGGTGAAAATTTCGCTACCAACTTAACCTTTGTCTTATTAAATACAACCCACGAGGAGGGCAAAATATCTAACTTTCGTTAACTTTTTGGCCCACGCACTATGAATTCAATTAACTGATAGGAATAAAAATCAACATCCTCATCGTCTAGATCATGTTGTTCCGCCATCCTTTTCTCAAAAACATTTTGAAAAAAGATTCTCTAAAAGTATTATAGCTGCTTCGCCATTACGCGTACTCCAAAAGCACGAAAAGGACTCACAATCAGAGCAACGT
>CAKNWT010313361.1:0-35368 GCA_932066315.1 Andricus coriarius | reverse complement strand
AATAAGGACAACCGCAGGATTTCGCTGGGAGCAGGTGCTAATCTGAAAAATTGCACCCGCTCCCAGCGAAATCGAGGTAAAATTTCAGCTGCCACCACGTCTCACGACTGTGAGAGAGGTGGTTAGAGTCTGCGACGAATTCAATACGATGATTCGGCAAAAGTCTCGTGCATCCTAAGGACACGAAGTGACCCAAGGACGACCGCCTTCTGCTTTGTCCCCGCAAGTGTCTTGGCATTTTATTGACACGTAGGGATGCTTTTCAGGCTATCAACCAGTGAAACCTTGGCACCATCAAGAGCGCCGATGATCAAGACGATTAGCTTAACGAAATATTCCGGGTATAGCCGTCGCAACTCCCTTATAAGTTCTTTATACCTCTCTTTCTTTTCATTCTCCTTGCCTATGATGTTTTTGTCAGCTGTTGCCGAAAATTCGATAACGAACATGGTTCGTTTCTCGAAGTCAAGATGTCTATGTCAGGCCTCGAGTGCGCAAGAGAAAAAATTGTCGAGAATATGAAGTTCCAGTATATCCGACATTTCTCATTCTCGACAATTGATTCTATTTCCTTAGGAGCGTTTAGCGGAGCGGTGTTTGGGCTGATGCCGTACGAGTGACACATATGGTAATAAAGCACTCTTAGAGCCGCATTGTGCCTTTGGATGTAGGTCGTTCCCGCATGAATTGGACAACCAGATATTATGTGCCCTAGATGCTTGGGGTGTGCATGACACGCTCTGCAGCTATCATCGGGAATGTCTTGGCTCAAAATGTGGCGACGGTATGCTAGAGTGGAAATGATACCGTCTTGGCTTGCCAAAATGAAACCCTCCGTGCCCGACTTCAATCCGGGTGATTTAAGGAAAGCAAACGTTAGCTCATACGACATCGACAGATCCTCCACATTTCTGTGGAAGATGCCAGGCATCTTCTTCTCGAGGAACTGTTCGCGGAGTTTTTCTCCTGTGCTTTCCTAATCCGGGCCTTCAGGAGTGAGTACGCGAGATGCATAATATTAGATGCACCTTGCTCATCCCTGATATTGAAGTCAAGGCCGAGTGTTTCAGCAGCCTCCTCTGCTGCTTTTTAGAGAAACGCCCCTTTGCCCACTTCTTCGTGTTTCCTGGCCATTTTAACAAGAGAGTCTTGTCCATTTGCGACTATATGTGCTGTACCCAAAATAATCCTGTTGTGAAGACATTCAAGATTTAGTATTCCGCGACCACCTTGACGGCGTGAGATGTAAAGTCGCGGAAAAGAAGATTTAAGGTGCATGCTTTTGTTCATTTGCCTAACCTTTCGAGACCCGATGTCGGGGGATCTGAGGTCGTCCTGCGTCCACGGAACCACTCCAAATGAATATAGTACCACAGGGCCGGCAAGCATGTTCGTCGCAGATACTTTGTTCTTCGTCGACAGTTCAGAAGACCAGATCCATCGAATAAGATGTTTGTATCTGCATCGGAGAGTATCCTTTATAGATGTCACGTCCTGAATGCGTCTCTGTGGCACGCCCAGGTATGTATAGGTCTCTTCAGCGCCAAGGTGTCGTATAGCGCTTCGGTCGACGAGCTTAGGGTGTTCCGGGATTCCATTAAGGTTTCCTTTTTTCAAATAAACCTTGACGCATTTTTCTAACCCGAACTCCATTCCAATTTCTTGAGTGTACTCTTTGACAATGGCTAGAGCCAGATGTAGTTTCTCTTAATTTGTAGCGTAGATCTTCAGATCATCCATGTAAAATACATGAGTGACTTTATGCTTTCGATTCCAAGGTTTGCCGCAGAGGTACCCTTCGGAATGGCGTAGTGCGAGAGATAGTGGCAATGATGTGAGGCAAAAGAGGAGAGGGCTCATGGTATCGCCCTGAAACACACCTCTCTGAAAGGTGATACTGTTAGTGATCACACGATGTTTTCCAGATGAGATAGTAAATCTGGTTTTCCAAAGCGGCATTAATCTTTCTATCCACATCATGATGTGTGGATGAACCTATAAGCTTTCCAACAGACAGATGATAAGTCTATGGGAGGTTCAATCAAAAGCTTTCCGGGAATCAATCCAGGCCATCGATAGGTAACGCTGATAGAATGCTGCGTCTTTACAGACACATCTATCGATGAGCAGGATCTCCCGTCATCCTGCTACGCCTTTCTTTGAGCCACGTTGTTCGTACATCTCTCGCCACACAGGTCCAATTGTCCAAACAATCCTATCATTTAGGATAGCTGTCAAGATCTTATACAGTGTGTTCAGACAAGTTATTGGCCTGTAATTTTTAGGGTCAGCTAAGTTGCCCGTCTTCGGTAGGAGCACTGTGCGTCCTTCTACCAACCACTCCGGAATAGGCTCTTCCGACTTTAGATATGAGGTGAAAATGCGCGCCAGATGCTGGTGGGTTGAAGGAAATTTCTTCCACCAGAAGGTCTTGATACCATCTGGTCCCGGAGCGGAATAGTTCTTCATGCCTCTTAATACGTTTTTCACCTCCCCGGCAGTGATAGGTGGGCATGCCTCCTCAGGTGTTATGAGAGCATTGCACAGCTCCTTGAAGCTATTTATATTCTTCGAGTGTTCTTTCAGTGGATGCTGGACTTCGTAGACTTCTCTCCAAAATGCCTCGACCTCCTCTGGTGTGGGCGGGTGGTCGACAGTAACTGGAGGGACTTGGAAGAGTCGAGATGTGTCAGACAAAAACTATTGATTTTCTCTGACCCACCTTTCTCTCCGCTCTAGACTTCTCCTAGCGTTAGATAGTACTCGTGTTCTGTCAACAATATGCTGCCTGATGGTCAGTAGCTTTGACTTGTTAAGTGTATGATGACAGATCCGCAGCTCGCGTGCAAACCGCCGAACCTTGGCAGTGAAAGTCCTGCCAGATGTTATGTAGTCAATCACACACTGAATGCGGGACGCGTACTCTCTGGCCCAGCCTATCTTTGTGCTGAATTGATGCATTCGTCTTTTGGTCTTACGATCAACCATTGATTTTGTTTTACGATTTGCATCTGCCAAAGCTCTCGCTACATTATACACACTACAATTAATAGTCCAGAGGTCAAGTTTTTTGGAAAAATCTCCACGAAGCTCGTCATCCAGTTCAGCCATACCTTTGGGCTTAAGAGAAACCTGAATGTTGTGTATACAGTCGTGCCATGTAACCTTTTATATATATTAAACTCGCAGCTATTATAAATTTTATACAATTAACAATCAATTATAAACTGATATTATGTTCTAAGCTGAAACAGGAAATATCGTTTTTGTACCTTTCTATTGAGAATGGACATTTTTATAAACTATTTTGCAACTTATGTTATTTAAACTGCTAGTAATTTGCAACTACGGTTTTATTAATTAATTTGTGAACATAACTTTTTCCTAACTTCAATTTTCTATCGAAAATATTAGTCTTTCCCACTATTAATGCCAATTATTATGTTTGGAGTATATTTACAACTAATATGGAAAAAGTGTTTCTTCGTATCGATGTGGCAATGAAATGGTGCTGATGAAAGAAGGGGAGATAGGCCATGTCCACAGTGGTGCTTCATAGTTGTCCTATAGTACTAGCACATAGCTTCTGAATCAATTATTCATGAAACGAACAGAACTTTTATCTTAAAGTGTAGATCTTGCGTTTTTCGTTCTACTGGTCGTTTTATTAATTTTACAAAAATCGTGTATAAGCTTTTCGTCCTTCGATGAAGGACCTCTTCAGTACAATTATTTGATGTCAGTAATAAAAACCCATCATCCCAGGCTATCAAGAAAAACATTTTGTTAAAATGTAGTAAATATACCATAGAATCTATCGAAGGTGTTACATATTAAAATAACATAACCTTACCATAATGAACAGCGTTAAAATCTACTCTCAATCAATGAGGTGCTGCACATCCACACAACCTTTTGTTCCTCTCTCTTTTAACTGTCATTTTTCCAACTTTAAAAATACAATTTGGTGGGCCAACCCATGTTTGTAGTTGACATTTATTAGAGGAAGAGAGGTTAGATCGGTTTAACGTAGTGGTCACGTGACCAACAACGGAAACCGCGCGTAAGTTTGAAGGTTAAAATTAATTTTTTAAATCTAAGGTTGGTAAGAGCGATGACATTGTGGTATATATCACTCAGAAATTCCGTATCCGATCTTTTATTCACACTATTGTTGTTTTTAGTTATGTGGAACATTTCTTTAAAATTACGTTTTCTGTAATTTGTTTCGGTGCTTAAAATTCGAGTTTTTGAAAAATTAAATTTGTGATCGTTATCATGTGAGTGTGTCACAAGGGCAGTTTTTCGTATATCCCATTTACAATCGTAAATATGTTCTTTTATCCTAACATTAATGTGTCTACTGGTCTGACCTATATAAGCGCAACCACATTCACAAGGAATGTAGTAGATGACATCGAATGTGCTCCAAACGGAGTAGGATCTTTGTTTTTAGAAAAACATTTGAACGAATCTTTTTCGTAAGTGTAAACAACTCTAACATTACAACGGCTAAAAAGATTTTTGTAACATCTAGAAAATTCATCGATGAAAGGCAGAACGATAATGTTTTCATCATGGGCTCTTATTAGGTCGTTGTTGTTACCAATAACACTTGGATTGTGAGAGGCTTTTCTTGTAGAACTGTTATTCTCTTGTTCATATATTTGTTGATAAATTTATCCGGATAATCATTATCTTTCAACAATCCATCAACAATTTCCAAGTTTTTGTCCTTGAATCTATCATCAGATAGTCCGATTGCTCTGTCCACTAAATTGTTGATAATCGCAATTTTATCTTTAATAGCTATTTTAGAGTGGAAATTGACTTACCTGCCGGTACTTGTATCCTTTCTATACCAATCAGTAATTAATGTGTTGTGTGTCCGAATAAGAGTAATGTCGAGAAAATTAATTTGATTATTAATTTCTCTTTCAACAGTAAATTGCAATTTTTCATGGTATGATTTGAAAGCTTTAAGTAGATTGTCGATATCCTTTTCTGGTATACAGGTAAGGATATCATCAACGTAACGGTAAAAGAATATATAATTAAATTTATGTTTTTTGAGAATGTCATTTTTCAGTTTTTCCATAACTAGATCAGATAAAACACCAGAAAGTGGTGACCCCATAGGAGTACCATGTATTTGTTGGTAGTACTGATTTTGGAAAACACAATATGCATTATCCAGACAAAATTCAACAAGTTCAAAAAACTCCTCATGTGGAATATTAGTGTGTTCTCTGATGTTATGCCGTTTAATTTTAAGACATTTCATTACCAAGTCTTTAGCTATATTAGTAAATAGTGACTTGACATCAAGAGAAAACAATCCAAAGTTATCAGGAATATATATATTCTTGATTTTATTTTTCAGGTCCCAACTGTTTTGGACAAAAGTGTGAGTTTTTCCTATAAACTTTTTAATAGGATTACTAACATACCTTGAAAGGTTGACTAAAGGAGATCCACAAAAAGAAGTGACAGGTCTCATAGGAACATTAGGTTTATGGATTTTAGGTAACCCGTAAAATTTTGGAGCGATAGAATTGTAACTTTTTAAGTTCCTTGACATGTTACAATTAATGTGACCTTTATTTAAAAGGTTACCAATGAGAAAATTCAATTCCTTTTGTACTTTACTAGTAGGATCTTTCTTTAAACATTTATATACTCCTATATCAGATAATAGTTCGTAATATTTGTTATTGTAGTTTTCTTTATCCATTAAAACAGTGGCATTACCTTTGTCAGAATTGGTAACAACAAGATCTTTATTTTTTGTCAGGAATTCTTTGGTAATCATACCCATTTCTTCAAAATTAGATTTTATATAATTTACGCAGTTATTATTCAAAAACCTATTAAGAATGTTAGAAAAATCCGCTCGAAAGTCCATAAGTTTATCTTCAGTAATGAAGTTAATTTTATCCTCTACGTTTGCTAGAGTATTCTCAACTACTTTGCTTTTGTTATTAGGTTTAACACAGAACTTGTTACCCAAGCTAAGAAAGTAAAGTAACTATTGTTGTTTTTAAATATGTGGAACATTTCTTTAAAATTGCTTCTTTAAAATTAATTAATTTTCTCGACATTACTCTTATTCCGACAGACAACACATTAATTACTGATTGGTATAGAAAGGATACAAGTTCCGGCAGGTACGTCAATTTCCACTCTAAAATAGCTATTAAAGATAAAATTTCGATTATCAACAATTTAGTGGACAGAGCAATCGGACTATCTGATGATAGATTTAAGGACATAAACTTGAAAATTGTTGATGGATTGTTGAAAGATAATGTTTATCCGGATAAATTTATCAACAAATATATGAACAAGAGAATAACAGTTCTACAAGAAAAGCCTCTCACAATCCAAGTGTTATTGGTAACAACAACGACCTAATAAGAGCCCATGCTGAAAACATTATCGTTCTGCCTTTCATCGATGAATTTTCTAGATGTTATAAAAATCTTTTTAGCCGTTGTAATGTTAGAGTTGTTTTCACTTACGAAAAAGATTCGTTCAAATGTTTTTCTAAAAACAAAGATCCTACTCCGTTTGGAGCACATTCGATGTCATCTACTACATTCCTTGTGAATGTGGTCACATGATAACGATCACAAATTTAGTTTTTCAAAAACTCGAATTTTAAGCACCGAAACAAATTAAAGAAAACATAATTTTAAAGAAATGTTCCACATAATTAAAAACAACAATAGTGTGAATAAAAGATCGGATACGGAATTTCTGAGTGATATATACCACAATGTCATCGCTCTTGCCAACCTTAGATTTTAAAATTAATTTTAACCTTTAAACTTACGCGCGGTTTCCTTTGTTGGTCACGTGACCACTACGTTATACCGATCTAACCTCTCTTCCTCTAATAACTGTCAACTACAAACATGGGTTGGCCCACCAAATTGTATTTTTAAAGTTGGGAAAATGACAGTTAAAAGAGAGAGGAACAATAAGTTCCTGAGGAGAAAACGTTTTAACTATTTATTTTTTTAACAATGGATGTGTGGATGTGCAGCACCTCATTGATCGAGAGTAGATTTTAATGCTGTTCATTGTGGTAAGGATATGTTATTTTAATATGTAACTCCTTGGATAGATTCTATATTTACTACATTTTAACAAAATGTTTTTCTTGATAGCCTGGGATGATGGGTTTTTATTACTGACATCAAATAATTGTACTGAAGAGGTCCTGCATCGAAGGACGATAAGCTTATACACGCTTTTTGTAAAAATAATAAAACGACCAGTAAAAGGAAAAACACAAGATCTACTCATTCTCTACTACTCTGGCCAAGAAACTTAACAACCTTTTTTAAAATTTTATCTTAAAGGTTTATATACCTTTTTTATCTGAAATATTCGGAAAGAAACGAATGCATATCTCGGAAAGGAATGAAAACGATTGGATAGATCCGGAAGGAAATTTCGATCAGAAGTTTCTGCTAAGGAAGAATTCGTTGTGTAGCGGACGTATATGAATTTTTATATTTAAATGATGCCATTTACATTCAAGCAAGGTGAAAATTCCTTTTCTGCGTGGAGAAATAATTCAAAACTGATTGTACCGAACAAAAAGCAAATGTTCAATTTCTTCGCCACTTTTATTTTTCCTGCGCATTACATAAAATGCTTAGGCATTGGAAAAAATGCCACAGTTTATGATTAGCCTATAACAAACTCATCTTATCAAATAGAACTTGGAAAGCGATTTTTAAAAAATAAGTAGGTTAAAGGTAGTTTTTTATATTGTATTATGCTAAGCTGATACTTACTTTGCAGGCGCCTCCGCCGCGTCTTTCTTTCCACCACCTGGTCTTCAACGTATGAAGTGTACCTTCTTCCTGGAGTTTTAAAATGGCTCCACTGATAGCAGTCCGATATGGTGAATCTAAACATCAGTTTTGTGTTATTTTATATAGAATTCATGCATTTATATCTACCATTTCTACGAGTGTCATTTTTTTTCTTTGTGAAAAACTAAAATTCTTATTTTTTGCTACAACGACACAAGATGCAAAAAAGTCGAAGCAAAATTTTTTTTTGTAAACAAAATGCTAGAAAAATATTGCGTGACACTTTCTTACATTTCGCGTCATTTTCAAGATTACTGCGAAAATCTGTTTAAAATATTTTAAGATTTATTTTTTTCTTAACAACAAAATTTTTCGGTGCGATGAAAAACCAAAGAGAACTTAATAGGGTCGTCCACTATTTGATTTTGCATATTAAATTATATGCTCTAAAATCACTAATAATACCAGTATACTGTAAAAAAACTTGTTTTGAATTTATATTTGAAAAAGAAAAATGTGTACACATATCAAATTCCTATTTTTATCGCGCACATTCCGCCAGATTGATGGGACGTAGCACGTCTTCAACAACAACATGTGCCATACAACGTTAACGTCAAAGCCCAGATAGCAATTTTCCGACAGACTAACAGCACAGTACCGACCGGCTTTGCGGATACATCAGCAGGCCAGTAGATCTTTAGACAGATGCGGGAGCATATGTTACTCATTACGCCGTCAAGCCCTGCCGGCACGGCATGCCTGCATCCTGCCGTTAGCACACGAGCTGATGCTGAAAACGCTCTGAGTCCTCTACAAGTCCTGCAGCCCGGCTGCAGTTACTGTGCGCTCACAAGATAACATACGCGCCATGTCTGTGATCTACTGACTGTGTGCATGTATTGTGTGTCAACAGGGCCTGATGCTGAAATGCTGTAGCATAATTGTTATCTGGGCAGTATATTGTTGCGAAGATCATTTCAACGATAAGTAAGTATTTTTATTTTGAATAGAAAAATATGAAATGTTTTTTTTTATAACAAAAAACCTGTAATTGACTTATGTTCAACGGTGTCATAAATATGGAATTCCGGGATGTATTTGAGCTATAACTTTGCAAAATCAAATACTTTATATACGCAACAAATATTATACAATAAAGTATTTATAAAATTAATTATAAATCTTATAATTATAAATTTTATAAAAATGGTATAGAAGTATTCATAGAAGTATTTATAAAAGTATTTATAAACACATCTATAAAAAGATTGAAGTTAGGTTTTTGCATGCAATATTGCCAATATTGCATTTATGTTACGATTCGCCTGAAGCAATTATCATTCTAAATAAATAAATAAATAAATAAAAATAAATGTTTGAAAGGGTTAATATCATTCATTCAATTTACTTATTTTTTCGCTTTCAGACCTCGAGTCTCAGAAACATTGAGATTGGAGAACTTCGAAAAAAATCACTTATCATAAGCGTTAACACTTTTGTTAAATTATCTGAACTGTCTTTAACGTATCCAGGCATACTGATACTCCATACAAATAAACCCTTTTATCAAACTGACCACGTGTTTTCTTCAGCTTTGAAGGCGCGTGACGTCACACCATGTGTTTCATGCCATTCGTTTAAAAAATCGATATTTCCGGTTAGTATTTGGATACTTTTTAATAAATTATTATAAATTATTAACTAAACAAAATTAAGTTTTAATTTGACATTTAATTTCTTTGGTAGTGAAAGTTTATGAAAAATATAACTATAAGGCAAACCAAATTTTTTTGGATGTACCTATTTAACAGCTCTAACAATGTGTTGGTGGCAGAATAATGAAGTATCGATTAATTAAAAAATTCCGACTTCAAAGGGAGAAGTTTCGTGCAAAAGTTGTAGAAACTGTTAAATTATGTTACTCTTTGTCTTGTGACAGAATAAAATTGTATTGCTAAAAAATAAATAAATTCCAAAGGATTGTTGAGAACTTTTTTAAGGAAAAAATGTTGTTCTTTCGACTTTTTTCGCATCTTATGTCATTTTTGCAAATAATGTGACTTTGAATAAATGGACTATGATAATGTTCAGAAAAACAGCCGAAGTTTGCTCAATTTCAAACTCTTTTGAAATTTTCTAACGGATTTTGAACAAGGACAAAACATTCTATCAGAATCAGGATAATGAAGATAAATATCTGTATTTGCTTAAAAAAATCGCACTTTTAACAAAAATGTTGAACACTTTTTGATAATCCGTGTTTTCAGTTTAAAAAATTCTCTTTGAATAGGTGTTATCTACGAATAAAAAGAGAAAAAGTTGCCGATAAACTCGGACTGAAAGGACCAGTTGAGCCGTTAATCGCGACATGATATGCGTTTCTGTACATGATCCTTCCAAAGGCCCCTTTGATGGCTTTCTGTAAGAGACCATATACACATTTCTGAACAGGATCCTGCGCCTCAATTTTCTTCGAAAAGATAGATGTACAGGATCTTTCCAAAGGTTCCTTTGTCGGTGCAGGTTCCTTTGCAGGATCATGTACAATTTACCTCGTCAAATTCCTGCACGGGAACCGCCAAGATTACCTGTACAGGTTCGTGTGCAGGTTCGTGTACAGAAACATGTGCAGGATCCTCCGAGTTTTCTGACAGGAATTTTCAGCTGGGGCCAATGCAACTAAAACAATAATGATTGGCAAAGATAACATGCACCTGAAAAGATAAACAGTCAGATGACAGTCAGAGATTGTTGGCCGTACGCATCGCTCAAGCCTACTTGGATAAGAAATATTCACAATGTTCGACTGATGAAAAAACTGCTACAAATGGTGATCAAGTGTGGTATTGTCTGCATTTTGAAGCGAAACCCCCGCAGAAGGCAAGGAAACTACGAATGATATTCGATGCGGCAGCAAAAATTACATTGGCTTACAAAAAAAAAGGTGATGCCGATTTGACAACACCACTTTATCCTTATGTATTTTGACGCGCTAAATATGAATTTGAGGTCAATTTACCTCTATCACGGCCGGTTTAAGATCATTTTAAGGTCAAATACAGGAAAAGTCGCGCAATAAACTTCAAAAACCTTTTACATGTATATTTGGGGTCGCTGAATCGAAATCCGAAGTCCATTTATCTCCACCGCTTCAGGTTCTAGGTCATTTCAAGGTCAAATACAGGAAAAGCCATGCAATAAACTTGAAAAACATTTTACATATGTTTTTGGGGTCTCTGAATTGAAATCCGAGGTCCATTTACCTTAACCGCGTCAGGTTTAAGGGAACTTTAAGGTCAAATACAGGAAAAGCCATGCAATAAACTTCAACAACCGTTTTTGGGTTGCTGAATCTCGCTTGCTGGAGTTCACCAGCGACACATCTTTTGGATCCAATTTTCTAAGTTCAGAGTACCCCGTACACTTCAAATTAAAATCCGGCCCCTGAAAAATTGGCAGAAATTGCAATATAACATAGCTCAAAGCCTCCTGATCAAAAAATCCTAATGGTTACCAGTCCAAAAAATCAAAAGTTTTCTAGATGGGTGAAGATGAGGTGCAAATTTTTCCAATAATATGTGACAATATTCGTGAGCGTCTTGTGTTTCATAACTGCATACAATTCAGAAACAAATGACAATGTGACTGGGCGTCTTATGCTTTAGAACAGCATGGAATTCAGAAACAAATGACATTGTGAGTGATCGTCTTATGTTTCATAACTACATGAAATTCAGAAACAAATGACAATATGAGTGAGCGTCTTATGTTTTAGAACTGCATGAAATTCAGAAACAAATGACAATGTGCGTGACCGTTTTCTGTTTTAGAATCGCATAGATCGATAGAATCGAGTACAACCCTAACTATCTCGAAAACTTTTAATTCGTTGGACTGGTACGAATTAGGATTTTGTGATCGGGAGGCTTTGAACTATATTATATTACGATTTCAGCCAACTTGACCGGGGTAGGATTTTAATATAAGGTGTGTTGGGTCCTTTTTGAGAAGAATAAAATTGAGTAATTTATTTTAAGAAAATTATATCTCCCTACTCTCGAAGCTCTCGGCCCTTTTCAGGGCCACTTTTTTCCTCCCGAATTCCGATTCCGTCAGAAATGTTATTGTCATACTATCGCAATTGGAATTTATTCGATTTCAATCCCCCCTCATTTTTTCATGACCTCCATGCAATATTATATATGAAAATCTTATTTAGTTGATATTACAATGGATAAATGCTCAAAAAGTATAAACCGCTTTTGTGTTATGTGTGGGAAATATAATGTCAGTAGGAACCTTATAAATTTCTCAGAAGAGATTCAAAAAGCATACACGGAGTGCTTTAGTATCGCCCAATGCCTTGCAAACAATTCCTAGGTCCCGAAAGTCATTTGCCGAACTTGTGACGCGCATTTGTGACGTTGGAAAAGTGGGACACTAAAATGAGTTTCTCTTCACCCATGATCTGGCGTGAACCACAAAATTACGATCGTGATTGCTACTTTTATTCCAACGATAAATTACGTATTAGTTGATGATGACACTGATTTACCCATGGATGTTGAGGCAATGCTAGTTGATAATAGCGATAGAAACGTATCAGAATCCTCCAGTGACGCGGACGCAGATGACGAAGATGACCAAGAGGATGACGAAGAAGATGACTGTGACCGTCACTATAACGATGCTGGTATAATGGGTTACTCCGGAACACATTCAAGGTTCAATTAGTGTGAACTCAACGACTTGGTGAGAGATTTGGGGTTATCTAAGGAACAATCGGAATTGTGATCCTCCCGGTTGCAGAAGAAACTATCCCTAGCCAGAGGAACAAAGGTGACATACTATAGAAAGAGGGATAAGCCTTCTCGAAAATACTTCTGCCAATATAATTGATTGGTATACAGCAATTATGTAGACGGGCTCTTTAGCGAATTTAGAGTGGAACATGATCCTAAAGAATGACGGTTATTTATGGATTTTTCAAAAAGTAGCCTCAACGCTGTTTTATTAAACAACGGGAATAAACTAGCTTCTATTCCAATAGCGCACTCTACAACATTGGATGAAAATTATCTGAACATGGAGAATTTGCTTTGTAAAATAAATTACCAGACATTACGAAGTATCCTCCTTATCTATGTGAATGGGATAGTAGAGATCGAAATCGCCATTACAAAAAAAAGGGTGT
This sequence comes from Andricus coriarius, assembly GCA_932066315.1. Taxonomy (NCBI): domain Eukaryota; kingdom Metazoa; phylum Arthropoda; class Insecta; order Hymenoptera; family Cynipidae; genus Andricus; species Andricus coriarius. The sequence goes on along the minus strand of CAKNWT010313361.1, from coordinate 22,342 downwards.
GGCCATCGAGGAATAATTTTGTTGTAGCAGAGAAAAATGTTATAAAAAAATGTGTTTGATCTGGCTAATATAATACTGCCTCCTCTACATAAATAATTATGCTTGATTAAACAGCTTGTGAAGGCTCTTAAGGACAGAGAAAGTCTATCTTTTGAATATCTATTTGTGAAGTTCCCAAAGCTGTCAGAATAAAAAATTAAAGAAGGAGTTTTTGATGGCCCACACATAAAAGAATTGATCAAGGATTCAGAATTCACAAAAAAGATGTCGACGGATGAAAAAACGCATGGCAAAGCTTCCTCGATGTTTGTAAGAAATTTCTTGGCAACAACAAAGATCCAAATTTTCGAAGATTCTGAGCGACTTAATCCTGAACTTTGAAGCCATTGGATGTTTAATGAGCCTGAAGCTCCACTTTTTGGATTTCCATTCAGAAAATTTTCCAGAAAATCTGGGGAACTATAGTGAAGAACAAGGTGAAAGATTCCACCAAGACATAAAGGAAATGGAGAAGAACATTCAAAGAAATATGCAGACCCATACAAATGCGAGCCAACATTGCAGAGTGTAGGTTCCACAGAGTGAGAGGCAAGGGGACTCACTTTAAACAAGCACCCCGATAAGTGCGAAATCAAGAATGATGATTACTCAAATGAGAGGCAAGGAGAGTCACTTTAAACAAGCATCCCGATGGAAACAGAAGCTGCAACGTCGTCGTCGTTGTTCCTGGGTAACGCTAGTAGCACCAATATATTCGGACAAGTTGTAGTTGTTTGAATATATCATTTTTTCCTGAGTTTGAAACATTTAGATTAACATTTGAGGTTAACCTATCATATATTTACTGTTTGTACTTCATAACTTGCATTTTCTGTTATTCTGACTCGAAGATGTCCTTTAAATGACCTTAAACTGACCTTCAGGGATCAAACGAACAACGGATTTGGAGTCAGCGACCCCAAAAAGGTTATTGAAGTTTATTGCACGGCTTCTCATGTATTTGACCTTGAAATAACCTTGAATTTGACGTGATGGAGGTAGATAGACCTCGAATTTCAATTCAGCGACGCCGACAGCATACGTAAAAGGTTTTTGAAGTTTATTGCATGGCTTTTCCTGTATTTGACCTTGAAATGACCTTGAACCTGACGTGATGGAAGTAAATAGACCTCGTATTTATATTCAGCGCGTCAAAATACATAAAGATAAAGTGGTCTTGTCAAACAGTCATCACCTTTTTTTTGTAAACCAGGTGAGAGTTTAAAGGATCATCGCTTGAAAGAGTTTTGAAAATTTTATCCTGACGCCTGTGAAACTATAGTTCGAAAGCACTATGTAGATGATTATTTCAGAAGTTTGAACCCCATAAAACTGGCAATTTAGCGAGCACACGGATTCGCCTACTTTCATCAAAAAGGATATCGTGAAGTCCGTATTTGGCTATGAAACTCTTTGAAGGCATTGGATTCGCTACCTACTTTGCCGGTAGCACTGAAGGGAACAGATATAATATTATCGGGAGAAAATTATACTCGTGGTGTGGGTATGAATTGAATATCAAATACTCACAGTCTTTTTATTTATGATAGACTTTCTCACAATAGATAAAAAAAACTGGTTACAGGAGAGCCAAGGTAATATGCAGGATATCTGGCTTTTGGGCACCGACTGGGCGGCGATTCTTTCAGACGACCTCAAGGGATTTTTTTATGACTGGGAGAAACACATCATGTAGAAACACTAAGAATACAACGTTCTTACTACTGGGAATCGCAACAAGTTCCCGATCTAGAGTCTCATGTATTTGCCGATGCCAGCATCCATGTCATGGCAGTAGTGGCTTATCTTCGTTTGGAGTGAGATCTTGGGACAAGGGAAATGCTAGTAATAGCCAATCGTAGTGCACCGAATGACCGAAGTAGTAGATTCGAAGCCCACGGAGGACTGAAGATAGGTGCCTACAAAGGATAATGTGGCAGACGAGGCAACTCAGTCTAGAAACCGAATGAGAGCTCTAAAACTGAAACTGAAGAGAAGAATTCTATTTCGTGGTAAGTATCATTGGCAAGTAAATTAACGTCAGAAGATTTTAATCCTGACTGGAGATAGTTCCCACCTTGTTCTGGGTACAATGATTTATTGATTACTACAACCAATTATTTTTGACATTGAGCATATTATTTTCTGATTACTGATCCAACATTACCGCTACCACCGCCAAGATTCCAAAAAAATATAAGACCTTTCACTAATACCGGAGTTGACTGTTTTTATCCTATGAGCATCACGATTTATCGCCTCCACAAGAAAAAGGTATAGACATTAGTGACGCATCAGAGGAGCTACGCAGGGCGATTCAGGAATTAGATCAAAATGAGACAAGTAAATTGTCGTAAGAAGATTTCCATAGTGGCTGAAGATGGTTCCCGCCATGTCCTGGGTACAATGATTCACTGATTACTAGAACCAATTATTTGGACAGTAAACATCTAAATGTCTAATTACTGACCCAGTATTACCATTACCACCGCCAAGGCATCAGAAAATTTTTGATTATATGAACGTCACGATTTATCGCCGCCATAAAAGAAGGTATAGAGTTTTACCTTATTTACTTGTTTGGCAGTGGCTGCCGTTCATTAAGAGATAGCTGCATTTCTGACAGACTTTAGTCTAATAATGGCACGAACATAAGCGGCGCGTCAAAAAAAAACTGCGCAGCGCGAATTAGGAATTGGATCAAAATTAGATTCTGCACCAAACATGAGGAGCATAAATTAAATGGAATTTTATCCATCCTTCAAGTCCACAAATGGGAGGATGTTGGGAGAGATTGGTGGGTTCTGTAAATAAGACTCTATCAACAACGTGGAAAGAAAGAGCAACTAAAGAAAAAATCTACAAGCTCTGAGTAAATAATTCAAAAGTAGGTTTTGAAAACAATACTTTCATTCGTAGGTACTGGTCTTCTTTTGAAAGTCACATGCAACCTTATTCATGAAAATTATAATAGTTTTTGTTTAAAATCGCGTATGTCTCAAACAACGTTTTTTTCATTATTTAACCTCTTTATTTGAATAATAGTCTATTTATGCAATACATTTTTCTAATTAAAGCATTTTCCCAGTAATTTGGGTTACAAGTGCAACTGCAGATTCAAAGTTGACATTTTGGTATTGAAAATTTAACTGGTTTGTACAAAACTGAACAATTTGGTTGAAATTTTGTTTCCTTCTTTTGTTTCGTTTTTTTTCTCTTTACTTTTAAATTTGGTTAACAATTTGCTCTTTTTTCATTGAAAATTAATCTTTTTCACATAAAATGGAACTATCTGATTCATGTTTGAAAAGCAATATTTTTTAGTTGAAAATTCAACTGATGGGTTGAAATTTATATATTTTGTTCTAATTTTGCTTGTTTGGTAGTAAATTAATCTTCTTGGCTTAAAATTCATCATTTTAGTTGAAAATTAAACTATTTGCTTAAAAATTAACCTTTTTTGTTGAAAGTGCAACATTTTTATTTGAATTGTTTAAACCTTTAGCTAGTTTCTTTTAAATTTGATAAAAAACCATTGAGTATATCGTGAAATTAAACATACGAGACAAAGTGTGTTTTCCAACTTCCAAACAAAAATAAGCAGAATTTTTCGCTCTAACCCATATAATTTAAGTAAAATGTAAAAAAAAAACTCTTTTTTTTTAAATATCGAAGCCAATTTCGTAAACCTAAAAATGTATTAATTTCTAAATAATTCAAGTTCATCCTGTTGAGGGTTAGTACTTACTTTGTTACGTATAATCAAATACTTTTTTCATGACGTGAAGGATTTTTTAATAATAGAGTCTGAGTGAGTGGATGAGTGAGGAAGACCGGTCTAATTTATGATTTTTGACAATTTGGATGAATCAACTTTAACTCCCAGCAAAATCTAGGAAAATATGGCTAAAATTTTGACAGTTACGCAGAATAAACCTTGACATATCGTGTTTAAAATTATCAAAAGAAAGAATTCAGTACTGTTTTTTCCTATAAAAATACAGCCGAAAGAATTCAAAATTTCGATTAAAAAAATGTGAAAAAATGTTTGATTTTTTGTTTTGAGCTCAAGTTTTTTTATTAATTTTTCATGCAAAACTTATTCCTTATGAATTTATCTTTTATTTAAAAAAAATGTGTAGCCTTTTCTCGTTTCCTAGTTATGCACTCTTCAGCTAAAAGATATGATTTTATCTCCCTGAATGAATCTCTTAAAGAAATTCATTAACAGTTAGAAATAATGAAGACAGGCTTTGAAGTCAAGAATATTTTATTCAAAATTATATTTAATTATTATAAACAATTTATTTGAATAAATTCAACAGTATATCAGTTTATTATCGAAAAACTAGTTTTAATCTTAAACTGTTGTAATTTATTATTAAAATAGTGTTAGTAACGAAAAATCGTCATGTGAAAATTAATAAACAATTCATGGAGTTATAAAAAATGTCTTAACCTAATAAGTTTCGTGGGCAGACCTATAGATGCAGTATAAAATTTAACATTGGGATACGAATAGTTCATTAAAAGATGATTTTTCACGAAAAAAATTTAAATGTTTGATTTTCCAAACAACTTGTTTGAAAATATGAGTTACGACAAAAACAATCGGACCATTCGTTTCCACAGGAAATATTACGGCGCAAAATAGTCGTACTTTTTGTCATCGGCTTCTTGAGAACAAGCATGTGAAGCAGATAGAGGATATTTTGTGTACTTGTCAATTTTAGATTATAAAGGAAAGGAAGAAATAGCGTAATTGCAGAAGGGTGACTGATGAGTCCAGCGATACAATTTTTTTAAGATAAAGATAATTTCCTCCATAATCTCACTTGCGTAGTGCAGTGTATGTGTAGCAGGCGTAAAGTTTGATGTAGAGGGCGTAAAGTTTGATTAGTGGGCTCAAAGTTTCATGTCAGCCCGGCTGCGTAGTGCGCATGTACTCATGCTTCACGTGCATGCAATGGCGCATTTTCAAGGGGGTTCGGACAAAAAATTATATAGATTCCATATGATAGACAATTTTGTATCAACCCTATTTCTTATGCAGAATAAATAAAGAGCTCCATTGAACAACAGTAGTTTAGGCATTTAATTGTACTACATAACAAATTGAGTTGAGAATCGAATTATCTACCACATGGACCCTACGTAGTTTTTGCCGTAGAATCGAATGGTGCTCTTAGTAGCTTTTTCACAACAGACATTAAATTTTTTTTCAAAGGAAGATTGTTGAAACAATAACAAATTACAATTTTTTTCATGAAAAATCGTCTTTCATATAAATGTTTTCCTTACGATATTATAACCCTAGTGGCAACGTATGGCTTGTATGACAGAGGCCAGAGTCTGGCTCAGCATCTGCTCCCTCTAGTCGACCAGACTGGCAGGAGAAATTATCAGACAAGCCGAAAAACAGAATCTGGTGAATAAAGGAACCAGATTCTGGTATTTAGTTTAAACACTAGTAATTAATGTAGAAATTAATTTATGAACTTGAAAATATAGCAATCGGAAATTTGAACGATTCAAAAGTATGCCTAAACATGCAAGCATGCAATAAGCTTATGCGACAAGGGGTTATGTTTGTGATATTTCAGTGTGTCTCGCCTGGAATGTAGTGACGTCTCCGCAGTATATTCTCATAGAAAGGGCTGAAATATAGTGTAAAAATATTACAGAAACCTGTTTAGTACCATTTTACGTTATTTTAATTTTGTCTGGTGTATATCATGACCAGTCTGGGCCAGGATCTGCTATACCAGACTCTGGCGCCAGAACAACACGCCAAAGCCGAACCAGCCGGGCGCCAGGCTGCAAACAGATTCTTCTTTTTCTGGCGCCCATCTGGCGCCAGTCTGCAGTTATCTTGCTACTAGGGAACTTTTTTACTGTGTCAATTGGTCTGTTTAATTGGTTAGAAAATTGTTAACAACTTGATAACTTATTTCTAAATTTTCAAATGGTGAAAATTTTCCGTGACCAATACCATTCTAATAATAAAGTACAACAATTTTAGGACAACATAATTGTTTTATACAAGAAACTGATAAACTGAAGTACTTGCTGCAATAAATTATTTATAATAATTGAATACAATTTTTAATGAAATTTTTGTCATGTCTAAGCTCGACTTGATTATTTCTGACCAACAATGACTTCATTTAGGTGATTCTCTCGGAGATGAAAAATCATATCGTTGAAATGAACAATTTTGTTGCTGTATATGTAAGTATTGTTAAACAGAAAAACAAATAAAAAAGAAATTTAATGCAGCGTATTTCTAAAAAAAAGTAGGAGTGGGTGTGCGTGCACGCTTTAGCTTCAAAGTGCGTAACTCGGAAACGAGAAAAAAAGTAATAAATTGTACTAAACACATATAAATTTTAATAAAATCGCTCAAGAAATTTTCGAGATAGCACATTTTCAAAAAAGCTCAACAAAAAATTAAAAGCAAAATAACTCCCACATTTTTTAAATTTTTTCAAAAATTCTTGAATGGATATTTTTATATAGATTTGTCTGGTTCATGTTAAATGTATGTAGGTTCAATTAAATGAAGTTATTATTGATTATTAAAGTACAAAACAAGAAAAATGCTCTCAGAAAACCTTCTTTTTTTGTTCTAAACGTTTCGCTTTTTAAGCAATTGCTTAGTTTGAAAAAAAAAATTTTTTTTGTTCCGTTTTATGCAATTTTCATTGGTAATACAATTTGAAGCAATTATATTTTATCACGCCAATAATTTATTGGAAAAGTCTGAATAGCAGCCCGCCACTCGACAGTGCTACTCGGGACCCCGCAGAGAGTATGGCTTACACTTTTCGTCCTCCGGCGCAAACAAAGTGCAGACAAAATATTCGTTAATACCGCTTTTCATAATAATTTTACAATTTTTGTTGGTAAAATTTAAAATTCTTAGAATTTTTTGAAACATTTGAAGCTTAAACACATTGTTCTTTGGTTATTAGGAGCTGAGATAGACTGATCCTATATAAATAATTCTGTAGGCTAAAATTATTCATATTTTGGAATTTTCTTTTTGACTATGAATTAAGCAAGCTTTCAGAAGATACCTGATTTTTATTAGCCCCTTGCGATAATTTTTCAAAAACATGTAAGAATTGAAAGTCCACGAAAGATTCACATTTACGGGATTAAATTGGTTTTAAAAAGTAATCGCTTGAAATCCCGTTTTAATTAGCATATCCATTTTTTATACATATAAATATATTACTGCAAACGTGTTCTCTACCCTTTTTCAAACTGGCACGAGCACGATCAAGACAAAAAGCGAGTGTCGTTTGCTACAAAGTATACAACCCATCGTCCAATGCAGTCCGGCCGCGCATTTATTTAATTTACAAAAATTTTAATTTGAATTTCGAATTCATTTTGTGCATCTTTTACAGTTAAAGTTTCAGTTTTCATTTCGCGATATCTTAAAAAAAATCAAATATTTTTCCTTAAGGCGTAATGCTTCTGTATACATATAACCGTTAGCTTATAGTTTGCCACCACAACGCTACCGTCTAAGAGTATATACTCAATAGGGACCCGGAAGATTTAAGTATGAGACAGAGACTGGGCAAAGTTGAGTGCAGTATTGTCGTGGCAACGTCCCAGTAAAAATAAAATAATTGGGGCGAATCGAGCAAAATTCGCTAGGAGCCTCCTGAATCTTTGTTTACAACAATCAAGACTTGGAGCAGGTTGTGAATTCGTATAAATTTGTGAAAAGAAATATAATCTTCAGAATTCAGCGAAAATTATTTAGAGGACCTTATTCATTTCGATCGAACTCTTAAGGTATGGCCAACGCGCTGGTCATAAAGGATATATATATCTATATCAATGAGTCCGTAGCTTAGTGATCATTGTCTGCACTCGTACACTTGGGATCGCTGGTTCAAGACTCGAAGCATGCAATTTTTCTTAATTTTTTTCGAAGTGAGCTTGGCTACAAGTTAAAGCGAATTGACACGCATTTAATTCACGCTGGCTCAATTTGTTTCAATGAATCAGAAAGCAATTCACCCCAATTAGTTTCTTTTTACGAGGAAGAAGGTACGAATGGTTCTTGTGAATTTTTTATCGACGTAATTGACACTTCAACTTATATCTACACTTGAAGCATTCTTTTAAATTTACTGCATTCTAGTTTTCATTTACTAAATGTAAAGTGCTTTTAAGTTTTTAAATAAACAGTGGTTTTAAATTTTACTTTTCCATCGTGTTCCAAATTTCAATTTTATATAATATCGTAATTGAATCGGAAACATGTATTATACAAAGTTTTAAGTCGATGCAGGTAGTTTTACAGATTTCTTTGTACATCTGGATAAAAGTTAAATATTACCATGAGTTAGACATAATTTCACATATTTATCAGTTCTGATGAGTCAAAGATAAATAGTACCATGCGCTTTCTGTATCTCAGCTTCGTTTGCTTGTCACATTCCAACACCTCAGTGTTTTCGCGTGAAAAAGGGACACTAGATCAAAAATTCACAAGTGCTTACATTCTTGGTACGAAGAAATACGAATATCAGTTTGCAAGGAAGAGCAAATTCACCACCAATTTTTAAAATACAGTTGTCTTAGGCAAAAGTATTGACAGGATTTGGGGAACGTGCATACAAACAAAATCTTCGCCGGAGCCGGTTGAAAAAAAATTTTAATTCCAAAAAATCAAAAACCTAGTTTAAAAAAAATCCTTTTTTTCTTATTTCGTGTTCTCGATTTAATGATATTTTTATTGTTTTTTCTTCTCTGATATAAAACAGTTAGAAACGAATTCTTACCTCTTAAAATAAAAAATCAAGTTATTCATGAAAACGAAGTGATATTAAAAAATTTTCCATGGAAGAATTTGTTGCGACGGTCTGGACGCTGGATGCTGGACGCGCACGATAATCATTGGATCAAGTATAACCAATCCTGCCTGCTTTCGGAATGAATACTACTCTCGTTCCTCTCCATGCCGTTGGAACATATGCCAGCGTCAGACTTGCCCTAGCAAGTCTCACAAGTGGTCCTACGATAATCTCTCCAGCCATCTGCAAGAAGACTGGATATATGCCATCTGGTCAGGAGACTTGTAAGAACTGAAAGATTTCAGGGCCCAAATGACTCTGAAGGGAGTAACAATCTCGTTGGCTAGCCTCCGTTTCGGACCCAGCTGGGCCACAGGCGGCTTTGGTTGCCTCTGAGGTGTCGCCCCCATTTCTTCAGACCTATTGAAGCCAGGAAAATGTGCCTTGATCAGGTGAGCCAAGATCGCCTCGGTTGACGCTGAGTATCCCACTTCGGGCATTTTAGGGTGCCAAGAATATCATCCGGGTTTTGAGAGAGCAGCTTGTGCAGTCTAGCTGCTTCTGCACCTTTCTCGATGTCTGTGCAAAAGTTTGTCCAGCTTTCTTGCTTCGCCCAACGTCTAGCATCCCTCTATTCATCCCTCTTCGTCGTAAATAATGTACATATTTTATCCGTTTTGCCAGTACTGGCACATCTAAACCTCTCTCTGGTTTCCCTGCGAAACTCTTCGAGTTTCCCGTTCCACATGTGTGTCTTCCCAGCCTTTCGGAATCTTGCGGACTGACAATTAATTTCATAAGTAGATTTGATGGCCTCTGTGGAAATATTGGCTGCCATCTCCAGGGTTTCCACGTCTGTATTTGGCCTGGGCACCTCCGAGACTGTACTCCTTAGTTCCTTGTAAAACTGGTTCCAGCCCGTTCTTCTTGGATTTCTGGCCCTTTTAGGGCCTGCGGATACAAAGGATTCGAATTCGAACTCTATCTGTGCATGATATAAAAAGTGGGCTTGTCTGAGACTTTCCACTTCTTGGCAATGTCTCTAAAACAAGCGGTACAGAGAGTGATGTGGATGAATTCCTCCCTGACCGAGTTACGAAACGTCAGGATGCTCCTTGTGTTAAGAATATTCGAATCGGATTAATTATTCCAATAGATCATTACCTCTTGAGTTGATGTCCGTGCTGCCCCACAAAGTATGGTGGGAATTAGCATCGCACCCCAGGAGAAGAAAAGGACATCTTACCTTACAGTAATCCACTGGTGTACGTACCTCCATTGGTGGATTGGTATCGCTGTCATATGGGAAGTAGGTCGGTCCCATTACTAGCTCTCCTATCCCTTTAAGATCTGTGGCTATCACCATCAGGTCTCCCGAGCTTAGCTCTAGCAGCGGGACAACGTTGATTCTATTCGCCGGTATGCAGGCCCTTGGGTCTGCCTTCGGACAGGGAAGACCATACGGTACCCAGCAGACGGCAAGATGTATATGCTCGAATATTTCTTCATCAATGATGAGGTGTTAGTTTAATAGGAGGTAGCTTGACCAAAAAATGCCGCAGATATATCAGTTGTGCAAGAAATTTTGATAGAAATACTGTGATTCCGGTATTTTCTGCGTATGCCCCTGAAAGGTAGGCAACCCACTTCCACAACCCATCGACATGGTCAACATCTATCACTGTTAGGTAAGCAACCCGCTATACCGCTACTCTCCAGGGGTTGCAACATTGTTTCCAGTTTCCTAAAATTAAGCTAAGGGTATATACTACAAATGTGCCAAGCCTGAATGCTTTAGAATAAAATGTAAGGTTAGTCGCAATATCGTCCATTAACCGCCGTACTATCTATATCGTTCGGTACAATGAGATATTCGCGTACGCGTATAGTCCGTGGCGAAGTTCTCAAGCTGACTATTTTCTTATTTAAATTCACTATTTGAAACAAAAGTGCTACAACTTTGGCCAAATATTGTGAATGAATCGATGAACGTTTTTTAATGAAAGGTCTAGCCTGCTTCAATGTATCGACTCGTTCTAGTCAGCCATGGGTTTGAGCGCACGTGAATTCTGCAATTCCAACGATACCAACTTGGTTTGGTGACGTCTCGCCTTTCAGTCTTATTTGTCAAGACAGGGAGCCTACTTAGTTCAGATCAGTACGTGTTTTCTTGAATTTAATGCCGTAGAAAGGTTTTTATTGATACTTTTTAAGAATGACGTATCAATCAAAAGTATCCTGGCCTGGATCGCCAATTTATGTGACGGTCTGAATGAAAAGTCACTTTAATTTAATTTGTCCTGACGCAGATTTGTAAATCTGGTCAGTTCGTTTATTTGAATGAAACGCAAGTTGACGCCGTAGCAGTCAGACAAGGAATGACTTTGGCGCCGAGGCCTTGCCGCGTCGGTCCCGCGATGAATGAGTACCGTCTACTGTCATTATCGTAAAAAGCGAGGGAGTGATATTTATCTATTCTTAGCCTACGAAACTATTCTATTTCAGAAGAGTGCGTTTATAAAGCTAGAATATTGTTACTTACTCTTTCTAGCTTTATATTGTTCTCTAAATTTTTTTTGGTATCTCGCTCACTGTTTGAGAAAAATAGGGTATTTCGATTTTTTTTAGATTAAAAATGGATTTTTTTCATACGGCTAGGGTAAAGATTTTGTTTTTTATGAAAAAATTATTGGAAAATATCCCCAAATACAAAATCAAGAGAAATATCCTTAGTATTCGCACATTAGTGTTGAAGAATTTCAACAAAACCATGTAATACCATAAACTAACCATTAAAAGTCTCCCCTGGATTCACCCCTCTGTGAAGATGATGTAAAGAACGTCGCATCGTAGCTGTCACTAGAACACACCAGGCGCGTTGCTAGATTCAGAAGTCCCCCTATATAATTGTCGACAAATTAGTAAAAATTCATTTGTCATAAGGAAACGTAATTTAGATAAACGTTCTCTCTTAATAATACAACCACATTTTCAAATTTGGGTTTCACATTTTCAAGAGAATATAAAAGCAAGCTTTTCCGAATTGCACAATTCTGTAAACAAAATTGATCCAGTTTTTTTATAAATAAACAATTTTCCATTGCATGATGCTTCTAATATGCGTTACTTTTGAAAAATGCAGCTAAAATTTGAAATGGTCAAATTTGGATTTTTTGAAAAACAATTGTTATTCCTGTTTAGTATTTTAACTAACAGACCCCTTTATAATAAACTGTCATTGATAACTTAATTGCTATATTTCCATATTAATTTCAAAAACCAGTATTTTTAATTGAAAATTTCAATTTAAAAAATTGTCCGAATTCGGCTCGTATATCATGTTTAAAATAACCGATTGTTTCAATTTTTTTATTTAACCAAAAAAATGAAAAAAATATAAATTTATAAAGAGTCTAAACTTCTACTTTGTTTAAAATGTTTGGAATTTTTTATTTTAATATATGTAAAAGAATTGCTTATGCACCAATTAATGAATATATAAATAATACTCTTTAACTTTTTGAAAAAATTAGCATTTAAACTTTTGTCAAACAGATGGGCTTTCAGTTTTGTATGGTATAGATTTAAAATTACTTTTTAGTAGCAATGATCAAGAACGCTTTGCTGTCAGCTAAAAATAACTAAACATTTTAACAAATTTAACAAACGAAGGCACAGGTCAGACATTCGTAATTACATATACCTTGTTTTTCATCAATGTTAAACATAAGTAACTCCACAATGAGAGACTTCCGTTTCCGGCGTGAAGGTGCTTGTTGGCGGTTATTGTGTGTTGCTGAATTTGATTAATTAGAGTGAGAATTGAGGTGAATTAAAGGGCAGACTGTGCAGGAAGGGCTTTTGGAGTGAATTTTTGAATGTTCAAAATAATAGAAGTGAAAAAGTGAGTGATATTTTGAGCGTTTCAGTCACTTTTGGGCTAGCCTGAAAGGTTAGTTTGTGTGAAGTGTGGAGCATGGTGGGGAGACCGGAGCAACACGGTAGAAGAGCCAGGGCAGGATAGGTAGGGAAAAGCACGGATGAAGACAAGGTAGCAGGGTGAGGTAGTAGAGTGGCGACAGAAGTTACGCAGGTTACGTAGGGCGATAAAAGAGGAGTATTAAAAGCAGTTTAATGAGTAGCGGGAACTCTGACGATCAAGTGTTCTATACGCCGAAGCGTGAGTTTGTGAACAGGAAGAGGGATAGGGCTGAGAGCAGAAGTAGTGAGGATAAGGTAGAAGCAGGATCCACCCTAAAAAATCAGAAAATGTACAGAACGCCAACGGGAAAAGACCCAAATGGAGAGGGGTAAAAAGACAAAGGGAAAGATGAAGACAACGTTGAACATAGAGGGCCAACAGAAGAAAATTCACGGTTAGATGACATGCGTAAGATGATGATAGAAGTAATGGGGATATATGAAGAAGAGCAGAAAAAATGGGGAGAGGAAATAAGGAAAGAAATTAGGTGGGAAATGGCCGAACTTATGAAAGCAATGAGGAAATGGGAAGAAGTCAGGGAAAAGTTAGAGAAAAGGATGCAGACGTTGTCTGAATGACTAGAAAAACAGGAAATGCCTAATAAAAAGGCAGAAGAGTTGGAAGGTAGAATAAAAAAAATAGAAAGCTCAGACCGGGAGTTTGGAGGTGGGGAGAGTGGGAATGAGGAGAAGGAAAGACTGAGAAAAATAGAACAAAGAATAAAAAAGTAAGAGAGAGAAGAAAGAAAAAGAAACATAGTGATAAAGGGTCTAAGATTAGAAGGGAAGGAATTGAAGGAAGGAGTGACAGATGTGCTAAAAAGGATAGATGCTAGAGTGGAGATAGAGCAAATGCGAAGGATAGGAAAGGAAACGCAAAACGGAGAAAAAATGATACTAGTGAAACTAAAGAAATGGAAACATAAAAGGGAAGTGATGGCAAAGAGAAGGTTGTTATATGGAAGCTCGGAGAGAATAGAGGATGATTTGACATGGGAAGAAAGGAAGATGCAGCATAAGTTAAGGCAAATAGCGGATAAGGAAAGAAGTATGGGAAAAAGAACGCAGAATACAGATTGGAGGTACATGGTAAGATTGGGACAAAGAAAGGGATGATTTAGTAAGAAATGAGATGCCGGGAAACTAGGAGAGGAAGGAACGGGACATAGGAACATAAAAAATAGTATGAAAGAAAAAGAGATGAGCAACGAAAGTAGGGAAGAATGGAGAATATGTTACTGAAATATAGCAGGATTGGAGAGAAAGGATAGGGACTTTATGAAAAATTTAGCGCAATGAGATGTAGTAGTGATGATAAAGACGTGGCTAGATGAAAGGGGATAGGATAGAGTAAGGGGAAGGTTACCAAGAGGTTACAAATGGCAAGTTCGACATGCAAAAAGGAAAAGTAAAAAAGGCAGAGCAATGGGAGGAATGGTGATGGGAGTCAGGAACGAATGTATAACAGGGAAGGATTAGAAAGAGAGGGAAGAGCAAGGAGAAGGAATAATAGTAGAAGGGGTAAATTTGGGAGGAGAGAAATGGAAGATAGTGGGGGTTTATGTGAACAGTGATATGCAGGAGAAAGTAGAGGAGATGAGGGAACTGATGGAAGAAAATAAGCAAGAGATTTGGCTCATAATAGGAGGAGATTTTAATGCAAGAACAGGAGATAGAGGAGGAAGGGAATAGGATGGATGGGAGGAAGAAAATCCAAAGACAAGATACTGAATGGGGAGGGAAAGAAATTGTTAAAGAGTCTGGGGAAGGAGGGATGTTTTACTCTAAACGGAAGTATAGAGGGGGACGAGGAAGGGAAATATACACGTGCAGGAGGAAAGAGGGGAACGGTTATTGATTATGTGGTAGTGGACGACGAGGTAAGAGAGAAGATTAAGAAACTAGAGGTAGGGAACTATACAGATTCGGACCACTTTCCCATTATAGGTGATAATAGAGGGAGACATGAGTAACAACAATAAGGCTAAAAAGGAAGCAAAAGTAAAAAGAGCAGGACGAGGGGATTGGTCAATGGAAGTTAAAGAAAAGTTTAAGAAAAAAGTCAGGAATATCAAAATGGGGGAAGGAAATTTACATGAGGAAATGTAAATAATGATAGGAGAAATAAAAAGAGTATTAGAGTGCACAAGCAAAAAAGAATTTAGTGGAGGGGGGCATAGAAGTGGATGGGATGAGGATTGTAAACAGAAGAAGGAGGAAGTAAGAAGGCAATAAAGAAAATGGAGAAAAGAGATAAGTAGTGGAGAAGAATATAGGAGAAAAAAGAAGGAGTATACTGAGTTGTGTGATCAAAAAAAAGAGGAGAAAAAGAAAAGGTTTGAGGAAGAAGCGGAGAAGGCTAGGAAGAAACCAGAGGTTTGAATGGTGATAAATAGAGAGAGTGAGAAGAAGAAGGAAAAGAGTAAACTAGGATATTGAGATAGTAGAATGGAAAAAATATTTTATGGAATTACTAGGAGTGGTAGAGAGGAAAGTTAGGAAAGGAGGAAAAGATGGTAGGGAAACAGATGAGGAGGAGAACATTACAAGGGAGGAAATTGTAAACGTATTAGGGATGATGAAAGATGGAAAGGCACCTGGTATAGATGAGATCCCAAATAAAGTCTGGAAATATGGGGGGGCAGAATTAGAGGAATGGACATGGCTAATATGCAATAGAGTATGGAAAGGAGAGGGGTGGCCAGAGTTACGGAAAGAATGAGTAGTGATACCAATAGTGACGAAAGGCAAAGGGGAGGAGGTTAAAGATTATAGAGGAGTGACACTAATGCCAACATTGTATAAAGTATATGTAACTGTTTTACCGGAGAGGTTAAAGAAAGGAGATGTGGACAAAAATATAGAGCCTCCGAATCAGACAGGGTTTAGAAAAGGGATGGGGGTGATAGACAACATATGTGTTCTGAACTATCTAGTAAACAAGAGTATTAAAAGGAAGAAAAGGGCAATGATAGCAATGTTCGTGGACTTGAAAGTGGCGTTTGACTCATTAGGCCGAGGCCAGATAGAAAAAGTTATGGTGAAAAGGGGGATACGAGAGGGATTAATAAAGAGAGTATCTCGGAGCCCACTTTTATTCAATATATTAACATCAGACTTGGAAGAAGAAATGAAGAGAAAAGGGTGAGGAGGAGTTAGGATAGAGAGCGAAAAGATACATACACTGACATACGCGGACGATTTAGTGTTGACGGCAGAGGATGAAGAAGGGATGACGGGCTTATTTACTGGATTAGAGAAATACTCAGATGGGAAAAAGTTAAATTTAAATGTAGAAAAAACAAAGATAATGAGCTTTAGTAAAGAAGGGGGAAGAAAGAAAGATCATAGTGCTCATATAAGAGAAAGGATAAAACAAGCAGCAGGGGTAATGAAACTGATATGGTTAATAGGAAAAAGAAGGTTTAAAAAAATTGAAGAAGGAGAATGTGGTTATTTCATACGTTGGTATGGCCAATATTAGGTTATGGAGCAGAAATATGGGGATGGAAAGAAAGGAAAGAGATTGAAAGTTTAAAAGAAAGGTATATAAAGTAGACGCTAGGGGTGGACTGGAGGACGCCGGGATATATGGTGATAGAAGAAGCGCAAAGGGATAAATTAAGTACTAGAGCGGGACAGAGGGCATGGAATTTTGAGAAGAAGCTGTGGGAGGGAAAGGGAGGTCAGTTAGCGAGAAAGTGTTTGATGGAGGTAGAAGAAGAGGGAGGGTGGGCGATGGAATTAGCTAGATGGTAATAAGAAAGGAGGGAGTTCCTTAAGGCTAAAGATATAGAAGACAGGACTGGATTAAACTATAAAGAAGTGGAACGAAGGGAGAGGGAAAGACAATTAATAGCAAGATGGGGGATGATTGAGGAATCAAAGTATAATAAATGGTATAAGATAATAAAAAGGAAGGAGTACGTAAGTATTTAGAAAAGGGATGAGGAGAGAAAAGATGGACAATAATAGCAAGATTTAGATCGGGAAACGAGGTAAGGGAAGGTATGTATTGGGGAAAGAAAGGGAACAGGAAGTGCAGAAGCTGTGAATGGGAAGAGGAAATATGGGAGCATGTATGTATGAGTGGATGAAGGATTTAGAGGGTGCTAGGGGAGCGAATGAGAAAGAATGAAAGAATGGATACAAAAAATAGTAAAATGGAGGTACAAGAGAAGTGAAAGAAAAAGGAAACTGAAATTAGAAGCGTAAAGATTTGTAAGTAATGGTTATGTAATAGCTTAAGTAGATTAAGATGCGTTTGACTTTGCGTTATCGCTCTCGCGCTATCTCTCTCTCTCTCTCGCTTGCACTCTCGCTTTCAATCACTCGCTCACTCGCTCGCTAACACGTCACAAATTGTGCTATCGTCAAAAACAGAAATAAGGAGCTAGATATAAGATTTTCTGTAAATGGATGTAAATAGGTGTAAATAGTAAGGATAAGTTTTTATAAAATATGTATACGGAAGGATTAGAAGAAATGGAAGTCATGTAAACCCATAGGGGACACATTATGAATAAAGAAGAAGAAGAACTCCACAATGACCTCCAGCTCCTTTAGCCCGTTTTAACGAATAAACACAATATCTAGTAAACATTCCTTCAAGAGCATATTACATATATACTGTAAAGCTTCAGTGGAAGAGAATATTTTTCATTTATGAACAAGCATTTCTTATCAATTTCATAAATAAATATAATAATAAAAGTCAATAGTGCCGTAAATAATAAGTAATTCGCTCTTAGCTTAACTC
Source organism: Andricus coriarius (assembly GCA_932066315.1). Classification (NCBI taxonomy): domain Eukaryota; kingdom Metazoa; phylum Arthropoda; class Insecta; order Hymenoptera; family Cynipidae; genus Andricus; species Andricus coriarius. The sequence goes on along the minus strand of CAKNWT010313361.1, from coordinate 4,744 downwards.
ACAATCAACGAACGTGGAAATGGCGAAGTTGAACCGACAGACAGTCCAACGTGTTTGAAAACTGACCGAGTTTACCTAAAAAAATATATTCCTAGTTTAGGTGAGTCTATTATAACACTATTTTGCAAATCTCAACATCCTTAGAGATGAATAAAGTGCCAAACACTTTTACATTGCAGGTGTTTTTCAAAATATACCATACGATAATATAATCCTTATAATCAATTTTAAACACTGACCTGCAACTTTCCAAATTTCTCGAAATATCTAAGGCCATCGACCCGATGCAATCAGGTTTTCGGGCAAAAAATAGCATTCTTACTGCTTCCATTAAAGCAACCACGGATCTTAAATTAGCCATGGATAATAGGGAGATCACGATTGTTGTTTTATTTGATTTTCCGAAGGTTTTTGATATGGCCAACCATAAGTTACGCCAACAAACGTTAACATATTTTAACGTGTCAAACTCTGCCATCAAATGGCTTGAATTCTATTTTAACAATCGGTCTCACAGAATTATTAATAGTAGTGGTGAGCTTTCTGACTGGTGGAAGATCAATAGTAGGGTTCCTCGGGGCTTCATCCTCGCACCCCTTCTCTTCAATTTGTTCACTTTTGACCTTGGAAGTGAACTTCAACATTTCAGATATAATATGCTGACGATTTCAAAATTTACTTATCGGGACCAATTTCTTCACTAAGTAGATTACTTGTTCTAGTCGAAGAGGATATCGATCGCGTTATCCTCTTGGCCTGGAAGAATGGACTCATTCTTAACCCGGGCCAAACTCAGGCATTTGTTGTTGGACCTACTTCATCTCCGTCGTTTGAAACACTTACATCATATCCACAGCTTCGTATCGAGAATCTTACTATCCCTTTTTCAAAAGTGGTTCAAGATCTGGGATATTTCCATAACCGTACTTTAAACTGGCAGGAACAGGTATTGAGTATCTCAAGGAAAATATACAGAATTCTACAACAAGTATATAGGAATGAGGACTCTTTACCTACCCTCACTCGGATACTTTTGGTTAAAAGTCTAATCTTGCCCCATTTTGACTACGGTTGTTTAGTATATGATGATTTGACCGTCGACTTCAATTTAAAGCTTAAGCGTGCGTTAAATGCCTGTGTCCGCTTTATCTACAATTTGCCAAAATACGAACACATGACTCCATACATACTTAAGGCGGGTCTGCTTAATGTTGCCAAGAGAAGACAATTCTTTATGGGTAATTTGCTCTACACTCTTTTTCAGATCACCGACATGAGTTATTCTCAATTTCGAGACTCATCTTCATCATGCTGGAACAATAGCAAGATGGATTTGTTGTAATTGACAAGGGTAGTGCTCCTAATTAGCGTAGGTATAGGAAAGAATTTGACTGTTTTATCTCTTCATAAATACAATTTATGTCGTCGAAATTATGCTATTAAAGATTGAGACATCAATACATCAACATGTCAAAGTTTCACAAAGATAAGAAACTGCTGCGTCCAATCGCAAAAGCCAGCGAGGCGATTTGGCATAAATATATAAAATACTGAAAATGTGTAAAGAAGTCACTGAAAAGATGATGAGTAAAAAGTTTAAGCCAATCGTCCTGTCACTGCAGAAACTAGTTGACATATCGAATCCTACAATCAAGAAGGAAGTTGAACAAAATGAGCCTGTAAAGAAAAAATATAAGGGGGAGGAGGATGAGGAGGAGGACGATAACGCTTCCTTCATGACTGCCGATGCTGAGGAACTGCAAAATGCAACTATTCTTACAGAAGAAGCCGCAACTGAGCCTACTGATACACATGAGTATTTTACAAACGAGTTTCTCAGGATGCTTCAATATCTGAAAACCGCTGATGATTTGAGTAATGCGAAGAAATATTAATTGCTTCAAATAAACACAAAACGCGGCAGAGCTTAAATGAACCTGTCCGCAGAATCATAAATATCAAGTAAAAGAGCCTAATTCCAAAATTGTCCAATGTATCGCTGACTGACCACGTATACTGAAATGATCCTAACAAACTAGTTGACCGTATTCGTCTGCTCCTGATATCTCAAGCAGTAGGCAACCCAAATTACAACAATGAAATTATATGAATCACAGAGGAACTACGGGAAGCTGGAGTAATATATTAGGAGCTTACTCATAGCTATATCGTCAGTATCACGATGAGTATCGATGTGTTTGTATGTACCTGGATCGAATCGGGGTAGCAAGCCGTAGACCTCCAAGTGTTAGATTCAAAACCATCTCTGGCGGCGATAATGATGTACATGGCAAGAAACTTCGTAACTAGAGCAACACCAGAGAACAATAAGACGCCGACAACTTGGGAATTCAGTTATTTATTAAATTATTTCTGAATACGATTAATTTTTTTCACTCTGTCTCTAATTTCCCACCATCTCTGTCGTTCTCATTGGCGAGCGTTTTTCTATCCTCTTAGCCTTCATCCTCCATCTTTTTTCGCCCCTTGCCATGCTGTCGATCTAGGAATCGATTTTCCGTTTTCAAAGATCTGTCTGATAATGCACGCAACTTCTTTGTGTTTGAGAGTCGTAAATTCAATTACGAAACTAAAAATTTGACACTTAAATTTGTTTACCAATTGAAGAAAGGATTTAAAACACTAAAAGGAAGATAAAAAAGGATTGAGTACTCTTAAACAAGAACCAGGAGTTTGGTCGGTTGTTTACTATAGATTAGAAATATTCAGTACTGAAATACAGATTTTTACAGCTATATTGTTACAATTTTTAATGAAATTCCGTCCTTTGCTTAAATTACTTTCGAATAAATCACTGTTTTTTTTTACTCAAAATGTATTAATTAACGAATCTGAGGGTATAGGCAATTATCAATTGAGCCAATATTGATTTCTCAATGGTTAATTCATTATTAGCAAGGTCAATTTTCCTTTTACTGATAATTAAGTTCGGAGTAAAATCGGATTAAATTCGGACTTCATAATAAATTATTAAGTCCGAATTCTTTTCGAGAAATTAGAGGAGCATTTTGGAAGTGCAGCATGATTTCGGCCCAGCGAGGGTCATCTTTATTCTTCACGCCAATACGTTCGTGATGCACGTGTCGGTTCACAATGTATACGTCGTTTCGGATAGCACTGAAAATAACTGAGCTTAGTGGACTAAAACAGAAAGAGATGACACAATGACGATGAACCCGCACTTTTTATTGAAATTGACGTGGGTAGGAATATGAACTATAGTAGGAACCAAAAGACAACTGACTCATAAGTGTAGCCAGAAATTGACACAGATAAGTCACTCAAGCTCCTACAGACTACTGACCGGTACCTGTGCAACACGCTGTGTCAGACTATAAAATATTCTTAAGTAACATAAACTAAAGTCGGGTCCAAAGTATAGGCCCCTCACTTTATTTTGATTGCATCTCGCACTAAAAAGTCTTTGAAATATCTAATAAAAAACTGGCGAGTGTTCACTTTTGTTTCTAAATTATAAATTTATCAAGTCATCCAGCAATAAATTTCAAAATCATCAAATTACGAATTCTGAAACTGCGAAATTAGACCTTCTGCACATTTATTTATAAATTCCAAGTTTACCAAGTCGCTCAACTATAAATTTCGATGCTACCAAATTTTCCACGTTGATAATTTCAAAATTACAAAACTGGAAAGTGTTCATTTTTCTTTATAAATTGTAAATTTGTCAAGCCATCCAGAAATAAATTTCGAAATCATCAAATTTTGAAACCAGGCCGTCTGTCATCTTGTTTATAAATTCCAAATTTATCAAGTCGCCTAACTATTATTTTCGATATTACAAAATTTCCCACATTGATAATTCCAATATTACAAAACTGACGAGTTTTCACTTTTCTTTCTAAATCACAAATTTATCAAGTTAACGAGCAATAAATTTCAAAACCTTCAAATTTCGAATTTTGAAATTTCGAAATTAGACCCTCTGAAAATTTATGAATAAATTCTAATTGATAATTCCTTATTTTTGATAATTGATAATAATTTTAAAATTTCAGAATTCGAAATTTGATTGTTTTGAAATGAATTTCAGCGTGTCTTGATAAATTTAAAATTTATAATGAAAAGTGAACACTTGCCAGTTTTGTAATATTGGAATTGTCAATGTGGAAAATTTGGTAATATCGAAATTGGAAGTAAATTTGCAAAGAATCCCGTTATAATTTCAAACTGGGTAAATTTACAAATTTACATACGATTATAAATTAGTTCATCTATAAAATTGCTGCATTTGCAGATGGTATCTATAAAAACTGTTTCAATATGTTTGAGGAAATTTTATTCACATTTTTTATTTCTATGTTGCAATTGAAAACTGCCTTATCTTTGGCTGAGGCTCAAAGCCTGGAGTGACAGTCGATAAGGAAGGGCGTCCCGACACCGTGAGTGGCAATGTGTCGTTCGGAACGCGAAGGCTGGCGAAGGTGACAGCTAGCATGCACACCTTATTTACTGATTACAACCACCATCTCATGGTCTTCACACACACAGGACATGTTAATTTTCTCCCTTATTATCTCCGCGTCGCGACATATTTCGCAAAATGTAGGTTCGCCATCATCAGGTCATGGGTCTTCGGATAAATGATGACCTCCAAGATGTTTGTATGATGTCAGAATTGTGAATGAAAAAATTAATTTGCGAACGGTTGTCGCCGTTCAAAGGCTATCGTCTGCTATCCGAAGATTTCTCCCTTTCGGAA
>CAKNWT010313360.1:0-29421 GCA_932066315.1 Andricus coriarius | reverse complement strand
TGAGGTTATGTAAGCTGGCGTGTTTAACCAATTTTGAGAGCCACCTAAAGATTGGATTAACGAAGAGAGATCGCCTTTATTAAAAAGATATTCGGAACTGGGAGGAACCTTGCGAAGAGCCATCTGGACGTTCTTATTTCGAAGCTCGGACAGAAGTTGCTCTCTTCTGGCTTCTATGCACTGTGCTCTCTTGCCACAAATCACTTGAATAATTTGGTCGAAGTTGTTCTGGATCTGAGATCCCGGACCAAAGAGAGACGCGAAACTGTCGAATAGTGTATCGGGATTGAGGATATCCGGGGTCGCGAATGACCCATCGATTATGGATTGCAGACCCGATCTCAAAAGTTCCTTCTGTTCAAGGATCGCATTGGACAAACCGGCGAGGACCCTGTCCGTTGCTAGAAAAGGATCCTTCTTCCTGTCGAGGTGACAGAGCTCTTCATTCACCTTTAGATCGGTGAAACCGGGAGAAGCGATAAAATCCCTCAAAGCGTTCGAAAATCTTAAGCCCTTCCACTCTGGGGAATTAAAGTGTTGTAAGGAATCAAGGGCCTGCAGGCGCTCCTTCGTAGCTGGTCTTATAGCCCTCTTCTCGTCAATACTTGTTTTCAGGTCTCCGACGTGCAGGACTCTGGCACTCTGGGAAGGCCCAGGCATCGAACTCTGAGAGGTGTCTCGGGCTTGAGCTTCTCGTGAAAGCAACCTAGTCAAGGAACTAATCTGGTGCTGCATGTTCTGCAGCTGAACTTTAAAGCTGAACTTGGGTCTCTTTGTTAAGGGAGCGCTCTCGTCCTCGCTCTCGGCGTCATAATGGTGCCGGCGGCGTAGTTCGGATGCACTGTGTGATGCACTGCGCGAATCTCCACGATTTTCATCCTCGCGATTTTCATCTTCGCGATTTTCAGGACCTTCCATCGAATCGGACATTGCAAAACACCGAAAAGCCCGAGCACGAAAACGAAAAGCCAAAACACTGCACAAAAATAAGAAATATAACATGAGTTGAGAGAGAGACGCGAATGCGGCGGAAATACTCAACGCTATGAGGTAGACGGCGCTGCCGAACTTACCCGTTGAACATTCAAGAGAGAGAGGGACTGCGAGGTTAGAAAGAGATAGGAAGAGTGGGGCGGATGCGCAATAGCTTCTCTCATGGGGATGCCGTGTATCGGCCGAAAGCATATAATGGAATATTTTTACTATGAACTTTAGGAATTTGAAACGGTTAAAATAGAATTTAATACAGAACCTACATTAATTTGACCTAAATATGCACTGACTTTAAGTATAAGAAGATAAAATGGAAATTTTTTTGAATTCTTGTTTAAATTCATAGATTAAGGTATTATAAATCTCTTCATTGTAAACTAAGTTTTTTTATTTACTTCAAACTACCGTTTAAAATAGTAACCAGCAAGGCATTTACCAATTAATTTAGTAGTAGCATTACCAATTCCTTTAGTAGATATAGTTACTAATTCATAGTCAGTTATTCTTACGAATTGAAATAGTAGATTTTTACTAATTACTAGTAAACGAATCGGCACTATTTGAATTAGTAGAAAACTACTACCAATTAGTAGTTTTCTACTAATTCAGATTTAGAGAGTATAGCGGACCCCGGAAATTCGGCAATTTTTTTAAACAGAAATAAAAACTCTTTTGTCTTCAAAAAAGCCTTTTTTGAACCACCGTATTGGTGAAATTCGGTTAAGTTAAAATAAAAGTATCTACATACTTTGTTGATTATTATTATTAGCATTTACTGAATGAAAGTGAAAAGAGTTATATTTTAAAAAGTCAACCAGTTCCGAGATAGCTTTTATTATGAGGCTGGGACGCGCGTTTTTACTACTTTATGCGGTAATTAAAAGTCGATTTCTCAATTTAATTGAAACCTGAGAATTTTTTTCTCTAGATTATTGGTTGTTAAACAGAGGAGAAAAAATAAAATGATTTATTTACTGATTTCATGTAATCATGTCGAAAAGTAGTTGTTTTTTTTAATTTATTTTTTTTAATTATTTTGGATCGGGAAATTTTGTCTTCTATCGCAAAATCTACTTTTTTCTACTTTCTCTTCTTTTTCTGGGTGTGAGAAACGTTGCAGGTAGTGAGCGAAGTGGGGTAGCAGCCAGCGGGGTAACTGCGTTTGAAGTAAACTGACCGAGGCGACTCAAAGATTTTTCCGGCTTCGAGTCGCCCCGGTGAGTTTACCTCGGACGCAGTTACCCTGCTGGCTGTTACCCCCCTTCGTCCATTACCTGTTATGTTTCTTACCCTCATTTTTTTCTGTGACTGTAGTTATAAATTTGAATAAGAAATTTGTATGTTCTGCGTAAAATTATTATTTTATCACCCAATCAGAAGTTGGAAAATCTTTCAAATTTACTAATAAACACGTGATGTAGGCAATAAATTTGTCTACTAATGCCAGCATAAAAGTCAGGCTCAGGGATATTTCTTGTGCTGTTTTATTTCTGCCTTATTTCTTCTATTTCTTGTCAACAAGTTTGTGATTTATAAACACTGCATTTCGCAAAAAGAATTATTTTTTTTTAGTGAATTTCCGAGCTTATTATGGCTCTTAGTTTTCATCATGGGTGGCATGCAGTAGAAGAAACAAATTTCCTGTTATTCCCTGGTTTATTTCCGGATCACATAACATTTTTTACGATCATTGAAATTAAAAAATTCGAACTCCTAAAGCTGAAAACTTTTTCATTTGAAGTATTACACTCAAAACTGAACTGCAAATTAAAACACTAAAACTGGAACAATTTTGCATTCAAAATTTTCAATATTGAAGCATAAATTTTCTTTAATTTAAACGCTCAATAATTTATACATATAAAACGGGAGCTCTGAACATTATGAACAATTTTGAATTAAATGCCGTTAAACTGCAAAATTTGAAATTTTAAACTTTTATGATTGAACAGATGAAAGATTTCTGGCTAAAAAAGATAATCCACGTTATCGTTTTCAATGGTCCAAATTGAAGAATAAATCAATAAGTTTCTAAAAGGTTGAAAATTATATCAATTTTAAGCAATTTTAAGTTAGAAACATTAAAAATTGAACATTTTTAAATTTATCATTTACACCCAAAAAATTTTTAATTAGAAGTATTTTCTTTTAAAAAATTTATTTAGTCTTTGTTTAATTGATCCTGAAGTCTTAAACTTACCTCGAATTCTTAGGAATGTCATCAGATTCTTTTGAAATCTCTCGCATTTTTCTAAATTCATTTCAAACTTACTGAAGTCAATGCATTTTTTTCAAATTTATATTGTTTTGTTACGAATTTCTTTGAATTCTTCTCATTTTGTTGAAATTCCTCTAAATTTACTTTAATTTTACTTAAATAAATGTAATTTTGTTTTCCATTTCAGTTGATATCTTTTTAATTTAAGTGGAACTGTTTTAAAGTCTAAGGAATTGATCTTGAATTCGTTCAAATTCACCTTGAATTATTAGAAATGTCGTCAAATTCTTTTGAATTCTTCTTAATTCAAAAGAGATTTAGTCACAGTATTAATGCACATTAGTGTTTGAAGTAAATTAGGGTGTAGCATTCCGTAGAATAATAAATTGAAAAATTATTTATTTAAATTTAAAATTAGTTTATTCCATTTATTAAACATTCTATATGAAAAATGTTACAAGATTAGAATTTTGATCCTTAAATATTAATGGTCAAGGAAAATGAAAAAAAAGTCAGGAAAAAATCAAGGAAAAATCAGGAAATGCTGAAAATGAAGTTTTTCGGCCTCCCTGCTAATGCAATTTAAATTCAGAAAAAAAGAAAGTACACATTTTTCGACCTTATTAGGTTTGGATTTTCGCATTTTATACAGTTTTAGTTTGCGCTTTGAAGTACAAAAAATCTATTTTTATATTTGAAAATGAAATTTTCAACGAAAAAATGAATATTGGGGTGTCAATCCTAGAAAAAAATCTTTTTTTTGTGTTCTATATGTAGCATGACATAGATATTTGAATTCGACTTCAAATAGCCTCTTGGCTGCTCTCTATTGACTACTTCAAGAACCACTAACTCCAACGATGCAGATCTCTATTTGAGTCTACTCAGTCGTTCATACAGAATTGGAACATATGAAATGCATGTGATATATGTTGGCCTTTTTATAAACCTTTTATATTATATTTATTAAATCTTATTTCACAGGGTTATAAAATTAAAATTGTTTTTTTAAGAGTGCATAACTCACTCAACGAATAAAATAGTGAACCAGGATAATGAAATCAATTACATTCAATATTTATTGAATAAATTTCTTCTAATGTAAATTTCTTGTGATTTTGATTGTTAAGGGCCGAATTTCTATTTCAATTTAAATATTATTTTGTCCTTACTGTGATTGTTTTAAGCAAAAAGTTCTCAAAAATATTGTACTTGAAATATATAAATCTTAATGGTATAATAATAATATGGATGGATATAAAAAAATATTCGATCAGTTTTACTAATTATTAATTTATTGTTTTCTTGCTTGTTTCAGGTAAGCTTTTACTGTGGATTTAATTAATGTCTTCCAAGATTGGTATGAAAATATAATTATAATATTTAACTGCTTTTTATCAAATGCACGGTAAAGGGATTTTCTTAATTCTAAAAAAGATACTGTGAGCATAATAATTCGGTCTTTTATTTACGAGGAGTCAAAAAAGTGTTCACAAATAAAAGAATTTGTAAAATTCATATAATTTTTTAGTTTCAAGTGACGACTTGAGTAGAATAAATGAAAGCGTCCATAAAATATCTTAAAACTGTCCCCAAGAATATTGAAAAAGGATGTAACTCAAGTCCGCAAAGTTTATAGACGAAGATGTAAATTAATTTTTTAAATTACTGAAATACATTTTTTAGCAAATAAAATAAAGTAATACATTATTTTATATGGCAATCACGCTATTACACTAGGTTTTATCGACCCTCGTACTCTAATGTATAAAACATTTTTTTTTTAATTCTAATTTTATCTTAAACATTCGCTTCTCGGGTTTTACTTCACAATTTACTTGTATTTGATGTACTAATTATTAATTTTTTTGAAATTTGAAATTTACATAATTATAATGTACCTCTAAACACTAAATTCTCGGATTTTATTTAACAGATTACTTGCATTTGAGGCCAGGCAAGAACAAAGCTTCATCCCAATATCCCTACTAGAAGCCTGAAATTTAACAATATTTGTTAAAATTTTTAAAATTATAATTTTGTTCTTAACTCTCGGTTTTTCGTTTTTTTTTTAATAAATTACTTGTACTTGATGTCGCGCAACATAAAAAAAAATTGTATCCCAAAAGGAAGACTTTATCTTGTGTTGGTGGAACTACAAGTTATTTAAGAAATAAAATCCGAGAACCGTGCGTTTAGAGGAAAATTAGAATTCTTATAATCTTAACAATTTTTTTTTAATTTAATACATTTTTTAAATTATCAGACTTCCGATAGGGATACTGGGCTAAAAACAAGTGCGTGGCAGTGAAGTTTCACTTCAAAATTTTTTTGCTGTTCCCGGACATTAAATTATTATAACACGTGAAATAAAATACGTGAACCGAGTGTTTATAGAAAAACAATTTTTTTTTTAACTTTATTTTATTGCTGAATAATTTATTTTAGTAATTTAAAATAAATATTATAACATTGATTATATCGTTGTGAATTTCAGTTACATGAAAAAGGGATAATTATTTTGAGAGTGACTGATAATTATCAATTATTACCTTCATTATTATTATATTATTATTAATAGTGAAGGTAATTGATATTCAAATTATTTTAAAAGTTGAATATTCCCGATTTTCCGAAATATTATACCTTTGAATAAATCAATTTTATTTCCTTTTTTTTAATTTACTCAGAATCAGTCGGATTGAACAGAATATTTGTTTTTCGCATGAAATTCATCAATTCAACGAAAAATAGTTTCATTCCATTTATTTTTTATTTTTATAGGATGAGAAAAATATTTAAAAATTTCTAGTTAGATCAACGAAATGGTATAGAATCAACAAAACGTTTTTATTGTGCGAACAGTATTATAGATTTCGTTATTCTGCCGCATATTGTAAAAAAAGGCTCTATCTACATTTTTATGACAAATGATTTTTTTATATCGTTTGATTCGCAGCAAAAAAACGAATTCATCTGTCCGAAAAGTAATTAGAAATTCCTATTAAATGCAGAAGTAATCAGGCCCTAATTAGCCTCGCCACATTGATTTTTGCTCAATCTGGAGAAATACTGTCGAAAGAAGGCTCTATCTACGAAAAGAGAATTTCAGTATTTCCGGGTCGACAGAACGCTGAGAAACTGTTTCGAAAAGGCTATCTACCAGATAGTTTTTTGCTCGTCTTCAAATCATTCTCTCACGCTAAGTGAAGAAAAACCTATGTACATAGAGACGTTCTTCGTCCTGATTCTCGCCCAGTTCGGTTCAAGTTACCGGAAGAAAAACCATATCTACAGTTTAGTATTTTCAACCATTTTTATTACAATTGTTTGAATAAGCCTTTAAGGATTTAATTATAACATTAATACGCAATATAATAAGTGAATTAAAAAAATTATTTATCAATTGCGTTAATTAATAATTACACTGTGAAATGCAGATAGTGTTTTATCAACCTAAAAGCGGTCGTCCTTGGTGCCGAAAAAACGTCTTGAAAACTTATCTACGTAGACAGTTTTTTTATCCGTTTTTTCGCCTGCTTTGCGCATGAATATCAGTAAAGATGTTAACCCGTTTTTTAAATTCTTTTTATTAATTGAACTACATTTTTTTCAGTAAATTCTATCTTACGAGGAATTCTTTTGACCTTAGACTCTGAGAAATACTTTCTTAATTGAGCATAGCTGAAGCCAATATAGTGAAAGAGGAATGGCGTGTAAACTCATCTAAGTGAAAATGCGATTTAATTTAAAAGCGAAGAAAAATGTTGAGGAAGGAGCGCGCTCGTGTGTGGTCCGGTGGCCAAAGAGAGGAGATCGGGCGCCCGCCTTCACTTCCGACACCCGTGACTCTCCAGAGAAAAGCTGACGTTTCGCTTACGTGTACAAACTCGCAAGTAGCACTACTGCGTCCTGTATCCTCGTCTCGATAGATGGATTTATCAAACCATCGTTCGACAAGAAATTACGAAGACTTGACTGAAGGTCCGACATGTTTCGGAATCACAAAATTTATCAGCGGCGGATTTGACGTCACCGCACAAAATCTCTTTCTTATCTGTTTCCGAAACATGATAAAATTAAAAAAAAGTAAACGTGGGCGCTGTAGATTTCGTAACATATAAAAAGGTTAATTAAGTCTTTCAAGTCTCCTTTTCCCCTGCTTTCCCTCATCACGCTCTCCCTCCACTACTTCCACTACAATCCATCAATTCCACTCACTCGTTAATTCCTATTGCCCCTCCCCCTCACTACACGCCTTCTCCCCTCCCCTCTCTTCCCCTTCCCACCCCCTACTTCCCCGTCTCTCACTCCCCATCCACTACTTACTCTCACTTCCCCTTTCTTCCATCACTTCCCTCCCCTACTTTCCCATTACCCCCCCCCACTCCCTCTCCACACTCCTACTTCCCCTTCTCTCTCCTACTTTCCCTCCTCTTACATTGTCTCCCGGGAAAAAGTACGACGTACGGATGAAAACCTGATAAAAAATCATTTATATCCTTCAAACGATATTTCTCCAGGGCAGATATATTTATTAGATTTTTGAAATTTTTTTCGTCATTATAGCAGCATTACAACGAAAATTGTCAATCTTTGGCTTCCTGCTTCCAATCCTCTCGCTCCCCCACCACTACTTCCTCTATATTCCATAATTTCCCTCCTCACTCATAAATTCTCGTTGCCCCCTCCTCCTCACTCACTGTCCACACGCATACTTCCCCTCCTCGCCCCTCCCATCCCTAATGTCCTACCTCTCACTTCCCACCCACTAATTCCTCTCACTTTCCCTTTATTCCATCACTTCCCTCTCCTCCTTTCCCATTACCCCTCCCCCTCACTACCTCTACACATTCCTACTTCCCTTTTCCCATCCTACTCTTCCTCCAAACACTTTGCCTCCCGGGAAAAAAGTACGACGTACGGATGAAACCCTAATAAAAAATCGTTTATATCCTGAAAGGGTATTTCTTTACCGTGGATATATTTATTCGATTTTTGACCTTTTTTTATCATATTAGCAACAGTACAACGAAAATTCTCCAACTTTGGCACAAATGATTAAAAAGAATGACACGTTGTGTATGTGTTCCTTGTGAGTTGAAAAAATATTTTAGAATCGGGTGCCCAAATTTTTTTTGCCTCTATTTTTTCAACCTAACATTTTCTTGTTCATCCTAGTGGGGGTTTTTCATAGTTTGAAAATCAGCAGTAAAAATGTTAAGAAATTAAAAATCAACCATAGGCGACCGTTTTTCTGTAAATCAGTAATTGGTTTTTTCTCAAAAAATATGCGAGATACGGGAAAGAGTCAAAAAGCAAAGTTGGAGTGTCTTATCAGACCGGGAAATCGGGAAAACCCCGGGAATTTTATTTAGATCGGGAAATTTTGTCTTCTGTCGCAAAGTCTGCTTTTTTCTAATTTATCTTCTTTTTATTGTTTCATTTTACTTTTGATCATACACTGAAAAAAGTTGCACTGCAAGCAGAAAAATACTGAAAAATCAAGTCAGTACTATCAAGTCAATTAGCTATGTGACGACATGGGTTGCAGATGTCATACGAAATCGAAACTTCAAGTTCAGATTTTTGGTTACTGAGAAATGTGGAGAAATTAAATAAGGTTTAATCCAAGTTTTCAAAAATTATAAAAGTTTAAGCACTAATTCTGCTATTAATTCCACTTATTTTCATTTCAATTAGACATTTATAATGAAATAATAATACCTACAATAAATTCTGCCTCAAATCCCTCCTTTGATAATTTTACCAATATCGTTCATTCTCGTTTCAAACAATATTTGTAGCTAGATTAAGGATATATATTGCTGGTTTAGCCATCAGTTTTTTCCGTACATGAGAGTTAATTTTTTTTCTTTCAAATAGGCTGAAAGTTATCAGAGTTCTCTATGAAAGAAGCCAGGTAGAAGGAATTTTGTCGATTATTTAAGGAAATATTGCAAGAATAGTGCAAATTTTAAACCGGCGGCAATAGCTAGGTGGCGATTCTCGACTGTTAAGCAAGGACGGGCGTGGTTAGCGCTTGGATGGATGACCGTTCGTAATACTACTGTCTAGTGGGAGGTTTGATGCCGAGGACTACTAAATTATATTCTTCCTTATTTTTTATGACACCATAAAATAGAATTGTAGGAAAAAATAAATTTCAATAAAATAAATATCATATTTTGGCAATAAATATAAAAAACAACTCGAGATAAAAGTATGAAGAGACATTTTTCTATACATTTTTTAGAGAAACAATGTCGTTTCTTTGACTTTTTTCTTATCTGGTTTCGCCTTAACAAAACGTGAAGTTTTGTTTTTCAGACAAAAAAAATTCTCTTCAAGTAGATTGACCTTGAATATTTTAAGAACACTTGCCGGCATTTTGTCAATTTTGATATTTAAAAAAAAAATTCAGGGGATTTTGAAAAAATACAAGGAATTTTAGCAGAATCAGACAAGAAAATATAAATATGATAATTAAAATCTGCTTTCGCAATGTACACAGTCTCTTGAAAATCCTCTGAAGCGATAAGGCTTCTTGGAAATCCCTCAAAATTCTATGAGATTCCTTAAAATCTTTTGGAATACGCGAAATCGCCTGAAATCTGCAATATTACATAAAAAACTTTCCGAATCTCTTGAAATCACTAAAAATATTTTAAAACATATATAGAAATTCCTCGATATCCCTTAAAATTTTTTTAATTATTGGGAAATCCTTTGAAATTCCGTTAAATCTTTTGAAATATTACGAAATCCTCTAACTTCCGTGGATATAGTTAGGAATCTTTTGACATCCTGTGAAATAATCGAAAGCCCTTTAAACATCGTAAAATTCGTTAAAAACCTTTGAAATCCGTTGCAATCTTTGCAAATCTTTTGAAACTTCATAAAATACCTTCGAACCTTAGAAATTTTCGAAATCTTATTAAAATCCCCTGACATCCTTCAATATTCGTGAAAATACTTCCGATATTTCTTGAACTAAAATCCTGTGACTTCTTTTGAAATATTTTGAGATTTCTTGAAATCTCTTAAAATTATTTGAAATCACTCCCAACGGCCATACCACGCTGGAAGCACCAGTTCCCGTTAGATCACTGAAGTTAAGCAGTGTTGGGCGCGGTTAGTACTTGGATGGGTGACCGTCTGATACTACTGCGTTGCTGTTGGCGGTCGTGGGTGTGGTGAGCCCATTTACTACAAATCCACCTCAAAAACACTACCCGAATCGGGCAGTGTCACGCTTACCCCTAGAGGCTCGCCGAAAGGGAAATAGCTTAATGATATACTTAAAATCTCTTATAATCCGTAAAATAGATAAATCTGCATCAGAATTCTTCGGTATCCCTTGAAATCCCGTAAAATCTGACTAAACTTCTTGAAGTCCCTCGAAATCCCTATTCCAGATTCTGGAATAGTATTAGAAAATATCTTGAAACTCTTATAATGTTTTTATATTATTTGAAAATTATGAAACCTTAGGTAATCCTTTGAAATCATTTGAAATATCCTAAAAACTTTTATAATCTCTTTAAACCTCGTGAAATCCTTAAAAAGCTTTAAAAATCTGGGTAAATTTAGTAAAATTTTTGTAATTCTTTGAAATACTTTGCAGTACTTTGAAATGCCTTAAACTCCCATGAAAACCTTTTAAATCACGGAAAATCTTTCACATCATTTGAAATCCCTTAAAATTTGTTTGAAATCTCGTTTCCGATGCAAATAATTGATATATTGTTGATATATTGAGTAAAAAAATATAATATCAATTTAAAATTAATTAAATGCATTTCATTTTAATTTATTTCTTTTTGGGTTAAATAAAAATCACTTGAATTAAGTTTAGTCTTATTCAGTTGAATTTGCCTTAAATGTCAGCTACATTTGGTTTAAGCTTAGTTTAATTCACATTCGATTCAGTTGAATTCAATTAAATTCAGTTAACTGGTAGTTACTAATTTATTTATAATCATCAAACAGTTTCTATTAGGTTTTTTAGAAGTTTTTCAAAGTAACGGAAATTATATTTTTACTATTTATATCCGATTAGCATTTTTTAATTATCAGAAGTTTGCAAAAGATAAATTACTTAATTTACTTTGAACAAAATAATGTTTTTCCACCTATTAAATATTAATCACATATATAAGAATTTAAACTTCTGCGAAGAAGATGATGTGAAGATTTCATTATTCTATCTCGCTCGAAAGGGTTGACGTGATCCAGAAGAGACGAGAAAGAAATTAGTTTTCCTAGAACGTTTCTTCTGTCAGGGTAACTTCACTTCATCGAGAAATGTCAGATATTCCTGGAATGAAAATCCGGGAAATAGGGCATTATGAAAACCTTGGAGAATCTTCCACTTCCTTGTTATTTTACTGCAAACACAGGGGCCGGAAGTCGTTCGAAATTCCATCTGAAAAGTTTGTCCTCCTATCGGCAAGCACATAATGAATTTGTATTCTTCAAGCATATTCTTGAGAGGATTTGATAATTCGAAATTTATGAAAATTCTACTTTCTTAAACTTTATTTGTATTTGACATTTTAGAACTTGCACGTTTTAGAACTCTCAAGTTTATTCTTGCTCTTTTACATTTTTTGAAACGATATTTTAGAATACTTCCATGTTAAAGCAGTTCAAATAGGAAAAGTTTTCTTTGGTAACTTTGCCACGTTCGACGGCTTTTCTGTTTCAACTTTTCTAATTTGGAAATGAGATTTTCAATTTTAAACTTTGAAATTTGAAAGAAATTGAAAGCAGTCAATCTTGAATTCTAGAGTTATTGTAGGTTAACACAGAATGTGGGTTCGCCCATGGAAAATATAAATATGAATAACAATTTTTGGAAATGCTTGAAAAATTGAAAATTAGTGATTTTATTTTACCTTTTTCCCGGTTGTTCGCTTAAATTCGAACTAAATTAATAGAACCCAATAAGCAAGTCCAACAAATTTCAGTTGAAAGTTAATTTTTTTTAATTGAAAAGTCTACTACATTTTTATATTTCCGGTTCAGAATTCATCTTTTTTGGTTCAAAATTCTATGTGGTTAAAAATTTAACTGTTTTGTTGCAAATTAACTTTTTCGTTGCAAATTCTACTATTTTCAAAATTCATCTCTTTGGGTAGAAATTTTAACATTTTTGGTTACAAGTGCAACTTGAATTAAGTTAAGAATTAATCTGTTTGGATTCAGGATTCCACTATTTTGTTAAAAATTCGTCCTTTTTAGTTGAACTCAACTGTTTTTTATTCAAAATTCAAATGTCTTCTAAAAAAAGTCGCTTTTTTGGCTGTAAAATTCCACTATTTTTTTTTAAAATGCAACTGTTTTTGGTTGAAGTTTAATCTTTTTGGTAAAAAATACGACCATTTAGTTAAAACTTCATCTTTTTAGGTTGAAAGTTCATCTATTTCGTAAAAAATTCAACTATTTTGTTGAAAATTTGTTCCTTTGCTTGAAAGTTCAATTGGTTGATAATTTCTTTTCGATGGAACTATTTGCTTGAAATTTTAACTTTGTAGGTTGAAAATTCAACTAGTTTGTTAAAAATTTAAGTTTTATTTGTAATATTCAAATATTGTGTTAGAAAATCATCTTTTCCGAAGATTCAACTGTTTTGTTAAAAATCCATATGTTTTCGGATTGAAAATTCAACTGTTTGGTACAAAAATAGTGTTTTTTTTTAATTCCACTGTTTTATTGAAAATTCGCCTTTTTGGGTAGAAAATTCTATTTTAGTTTGGTAGAAAATTGAACTATTTTATTGAAAATTAACTATTTCGTTGCAAATTCAAAGATTGTGTAGAGAATTCGCCATTTTGGCTTAAATATTTAACGATTTGGGGGACATTTTTTTTCTCTCGAATGAAAAATCTCTTTAGTTGAAAATTCGTCTTTTTGGTTGAGAATTAATCTTTGTAGGACAAAAATTCACCTATTTGGTTAAAAATTCAACTATTTTGGCAAAAATTGAGCTATTTTGTTGAAAATTAGTTTTTTTTTTCAAATGTCAACTATTATATTTTTAGTTGAGAATTCATCTTTTTGTAGACAGTTCATATTTTCGGTTTGAAAATTTAGCTGGTTTTTGTTGAAATTTATTCATTTAATTATGAGCAATAATTTATGCAGGCAGAAAATTCCAGTATTTGATTAAAGTTCAAATAATTTGTTAAAAATGTAAATATTTTGTTGACAATTCAAGTATTTTGTTAAAAATGAATCTTTTTTTGGTCGAAAAATCATCTTCTTTGTTGAAAAATTAACTGTCTTCTATAAAATTCAAGTATTTGAGTTGAAAATTTATCTTTGTAGGTTGAAAATTATTACTACATATATGGTTAAAAATTCAACTAGTTTGTTAAAAATTTAATTATTATTTTGAATATTCAACTATTGTGTTAAAAAGTCACCTTTTCGAAAATTCAACTGTTTTGTTGAAAATTCGTCTTTTTGGGTTGAAATTTTAACTGTTTTGGTTAAAATTGGACCTGTTTCGTTACAAATTAATCTATTTGGGTTCAGGATTCAACTATTTTGTTCAAAATTCGTCTTTTTAATTGAATTCAACTGTTTTTGATTCAAAACTAAAATCTCTTTTTGGTTGAAATATTAAAATTTATATTTTTCGTTCACAATTAATCTTTTTTGATTGAAAATTCAACTGTCTCCAAAAAAAATCGTCTGTTTGGCTTAAAAATTCACCTATTTGGTTAAAAATGCAACTGTTTTTGGTAGAAGTTTAATCTTTTGTGGTAAACAGTTCGACTATTTAGTTGAAAATTCATCTTGGTAGATTGAAAATACAACTATTTGGTTGAAAATTCATCTATTTTGTTGAAAATTCTTCCCTTTCGCTTAAAAATTCAACTTTTTAATTGCAAATTAATCTTTGTGAATTGAAAATGCAACTATGTGGTTAAAAGTTCAACTATTTTGGTGAAAATTTAATTACTTTTTTGAAAATTGAACTATTTTGTTGAAAAATTATCTCTTAGCATAGAAACATCGTCCCTCTGGATTGAAAATTAATCTTTTATACTTTCGGTCGGGTGTCCATCCGTTGATTCGTTGTACTTTTTTCTAATTAGGGGAAGCGAGGGGAATTGAGTAGAGGGAAAGTAAAGAGAAATTAGGGGATGGAAATTAGGGGAAATGAGGATAGGGGAACTGAGCGGAAATCAGTAGAGGGGAAGTAGAGAAAATAAGTGCAGGGAAAGAAGGATAATGAGGGGAAGGCAAGTAAGTGGTGGGAGGGAGAATGCGTGGTGTGGTAGTACGGGGACTGAGGAGAAAATTAGGGATTGGAAAGTATTGAAAGTGAGGGGAGTGAAAGTAGGGGAGGGAAATTAGGGAAAGTGACGGGTGGGAAAGTATGGGAAGTGATGAGAGGGGAAATGAGGGGAGTTGGGTAGGGGAAATTATGCTGAGTAGGTTAAGTGAGGGGTAATAAGGGGTTTGAAAGTAGGGGAAATTATTGGAAATGAGGGTGAGTAAGGATGATTAGTGTCGGCTGGGAAAGGGGAGTGTTAGCTGTGAAAGCGAGTAGAGAGGGAAAAAGTGGTGGAAGAATTTAAGGAAGGGGGTGAAGGGTGAAGTGTGGATAGGGGTACTAGGGGAGTATAGGGGGATTATGGGAGGGGGAGGTTTGAACATTTGCTTAAAAATTCATCTTTGTAGGTTGAAAATTCAACTTTTTTATTAATACTTCGTCTCTGTGACAAAGAAGGGGAGGGGTGGAAAAAGTTTTCAAAAAGGTGTGACATACACACACTTGGAAACGAAATAGGACTCATGGTCGGATCGGACGTGACATTTGATTTTAGCAAAAGGACGTCTGAGGAGAAAATCCGAATAGAAGCCATGAGAGGGTTATCTATTCTCGATGCCAAGACTGCCAATTCCTTGGGGTAAAAGTTTCGATGACGCGACGGCATCTATTGGCTATTTCGTATAGTATGTTAGTCACGTTCGCCATGACAATATACGACGATTGAAATACGGGGCAGTGCCATTTGAATTGGTCCGGGTTAGATTGCACCTGTCTGTGAATACCTTGACACTGCTGATGCAAGTAGTACTAGCATATATTAGACCGAATAAAATGAAAATCCATTCGGAAGGAAGGTTTCACGAAAATTTCCGGTCAATGTTTTCATTTTTTCTTCATAAAGTTTGAGCAAAACCAGACTATTACATGCACTAAAAACAAAATTACTGGGTCCAGAGAAATGGGTTTCTTTTCGTTTCTCTTCTTTTTACGAAGAATTTTTTTCTTCAAGTTGAGTAATTATTGTTTAGAGACAAAGAATTCATGCATGTGTGGATCAAGTAATTTAGGTTTTTTGAGTGAAAGAAATATTTTTTCCAAATAAATAAATTATTTTAGAATTCAAAAAAATATTGATCCAATGCCAAGAGTTGTCACGATTATTGCAAGCAATATTGAAGCTCCTATGTATCCGCTTACTCATCGCGTGCTTTTGTCTCTTGATTTTTTTTACTTCCCAGTTTGACAGTTTATTAGTACACGTCAGTTTGACTTCTTATAAAATTCTGTTTCCGCTGGAAGTTGTTTTAATTGAAAAGAATTTTCTTAATTTCAGTTGAAATACAAATTCTCATCATGGTAGGTTGACATGACAATCATTTTTATCTGACTTTAGGTTTATTTAAAATTAGGTGCGATGTTGGCAAAGTACCTTAAAAAAGGGAACTAATTACTTCGAGAAAATAGTAACTTTTTACATTTCCTGCCATTGATTCAAGTATCTTGAAGTTCCTGCAAGATCCTTTTTCTATATACGGAAACATAGAGTAAGAGCACCAATTATTGGCACCTTAGTCCAATTATCGGCATGCCAAAAACTAAAGTGAATTTATTTTATTTTAGGTGAATACTTGATTGCTCTATAGATAATTAATATATGCATTATGTGTAAAAACGATAGTATAAATTAATTAATTCTGGCATAACATGCTAAAAAATGTATTAGTCTAACAAATTAAAGTAGGGTGCCAACAATTGAGTAGGGGGGGGGGGGGGGGATTTTTGCCCTGGCCCTATGTTACATATGCAAATTAGGAATTCGCAATTGTCAAAAATTGTATAGGTTTCAATTTTAATCCTGCAAAATTGAACTATTCCAAAAAAGTTCAAGATTACGTTATCTTTAAAAAATAAATCTTTAAAATTTGATAATTAGCAATTCTACATTTACAAAATTCAAGATTTTTAAATTGCAGCTCTTCAAAATTGTAGAATTTTGAAATGCAAATAGTTGAAATTAAAATGTTTTTAATTTTGACATTTTATAATTAAAAATCATGCAAGTTTTATGTTCTACAATGAAACATTCTGTAACTTTATTACTTTACATTCGAAATTTCTTCAATTTGGAACTGAAAATTTGACTTCTGATTTTCAAAATAATCAAAATTTAAGAATTTTTATTTATACATATTTAAAACTATACAGTTTTCAATTGTAACACTTCAAAATTGTAGAACTTTGAATTGTGAATCTTTAAAATTGAAGAGTTTTTAATAATTTTTTTTAATTCTGTAATTTTTATGATTTACATTTGAAATGTCTGCAATTCGGAAGATTTATAATTGAAAACTTTACTAATGATCATTAAAGTTATGAAAATGAAAGAATTTTTATTTATACATCCCTAAAATTTATTAGTTTTCAATTGTAACAAATCAAAATTAAAGAAACCTTAAATTTTAAATACTTAAATTTGAAGAGTTTTTATTTTTTACAATTTGCAATTAAAAATTCTGTAATTTTGATGATTTTAATTCGAAATTTCTTCGATTTGAAGGATTTAGAATTGAGAACTTGACTTTTGATCTTCAAGGTCATCAAAATTTAAGAAATTTTTACTTATACATCTCTAAAATTCATGAGTTTTCAATTGAAACACATCAAAATTGAAGAAAACTTGAATTGTAAATCTTTAAAATTGAGGTGTTTTCAATTTTGTTAACTTAGAATTAAAAATTCTTTTATTTTGAAGATTTTCATTTGAAATTTTTTCGAGTTAAAGGATTTAGAATTGAAAACTTGGCTTTTCATCTTCAAAATCATCAAAATGTAAGACATTTTTAATAATACATCTCTAATTTTCAAGTATTTTCAATTGTAACTTTAAAATTGTAGAACTTTGAATCGTGAATCTTTAAAATTGAAGAGTTTTTAATTATTTGTTTAAATTCTGTAATTTTGATGATTTACATTTGAAATGTCTTAAATTTGGAAGATTTATAATTGAAAATTTGTCTTATGATTTTTAAAGTTAGCAAAATTTAAGAATTTTCATTTGTACATCTCTAAAATTTAATAGTTTTCAATTGTAACACATAAAAATTGAAGAAACCTTACATTTTAAATCCTTAAATTTGAAGATTTTTTAATTTTTACAATTTACAATGAAAAGTTCTGTAATTTTGGTGATTTTAATTCGAAATTTCTTCGATTTGAAGGATGTAGAATTGAGAACTTGACTTTTGATCTTCAAAAGCATCAAAATTTAAGAAATTTTTACTTATACGTTTCTAAAATTCAAGAGTTTTCAATTGAAACACATCAAAATTGAAAAAACCTTAAATTGTAAATATTCAATTGTAACTCTATAAAATTGTAGAATTTTGAATTGTAAATCTTCAGAATTGTAGAACTTGAAAAGTTTATAGAAAAAGAAGAATGTCAAATGATGTGTTTATTATCTGATATCAAAAATGAATTGACGTGAAAGGGTAGATTTGTTCCGTTTCCAAACAATAAACCTATTAATATAATTATTCTTTGTGAAACTTTGTTATATTTATTTTTAAATACACGAACGATACCTGTATTTGATTTAAATTTAAAGGAATTAAAAAATTTATTCTTGCAAAATGTTCTATAATTTAGTGACTGTAGACAACAAAGAACATAATTTTATAAAATTATGGGCTTTTTTACAAGAAAAGAGACAGTTTTAGTCTACTTTACCAAATTCATTCTGCGGTGTCGGTCATTGATTTTTGGGATTTGAAAGTCTGAAATTAATTAAATAGATACTCAACATTTAAGATTCATTGAAAATTAAATTAAAATACAAGAAAATTAGACAGTTTGAAATTTAAATCTTACAGTCTCAAATCTAAAGCCTTCGAATCAAAGTTGAAAGTGTTCAAAATTAAATAATACGTGAAAACAAAAGCTTTTGCAAATTCATCATTTTGAATTAAAAACATCTATAATTTAATCGTCGTAAATTGAAAACAAATTTTAAGTAAATGAAATGAAATAATTGTTTGTTGAATCCTTGAAAGAGTTCAAAATTAAAGAATTTTAGAGTCGAACATTGAGATATGTTTGGTTTTAAATTTGAGTCTTGCAAATTTGTACAAATTTTAAACGAAAGCCTTCATTGTGGATCGACTTTAAATTAAAAACGTTCTAAATTTAATCATTCCAATTGGAAGCGCTTGAAAATAAGCATTTTTGATTAGGTAAGTTTAAGAGTGAATAATGTCAAATTAAAAGCCTAAAGAAATTAATATTTATATTTAAACATTAAAATTATTTATTTTGAAATTCAAATCTTTGAAAACTGTACAATTTCAAATGGGAAGTCTTAACAGTTAAACATTTAAATTTTTTTTTAATTTCTAATTGATGATTTGAAAAATTCAAATTAACAATTTTTCAATTCGAATAGCTATTCTAAGAATGAACAATTCTAAATGAAAGTATTGAAGTTGTAAAATAACGAAAATTAAACATTTAAGGTATACAAAAAAAAGTAATCAAAAACATGGAAAGAATGGAGTTTACAAGTTTTTTGTTTTAAAAATGGTTCAAATTACCAATCCTTTCCAGCTGAGAAGAATTCAAATAAAAAAGGTAAAAAATTGGAAGAAAATGGAAGTGGAAATGAAACAACAGAACTATATTACGAGTGCAAAGTGCAAAGTATATAAGCCTGAGGTTTATAAGTAAAGGTGTCATGTTTAAAATAATTTAGAATTATAATTAGAAATATTGGAAATAAAATTTCAAGCACTGAGGAATTCAAATTTGAAGTTCATTGATAACTAGAATTATTCGAAGATGTTATTTCTTACGTTGGAAATAATTCAAATTAGAGTTTAACTAGCTAGATCTTATGTAATTATTATTGTTTATTGATATTTTCTCTTTATCTAAAAGTCCCTAATTTACCCAAAATGTAACTCTTAATCTCAGGTCTAGACTTTTAACAAATTGGCCTCGAATTTTGAAGTCAACCTTCTCACACAACCCTCTACACATTCTATCAAAAAATAAATTTCTTACACCTTGTTTCTTGGACGAAAAAATGTGTCTGAGGAAAAATTGATGTTTTCCCGTGAACAGATGATATGAATCATCAATATATCCATCATTGGTTCTTTTTTTTCCATCCAGCGCACGGAACTGAACCATAAAAGTTGGATCCTCCGAATCGGATATTTCGCAAAGATTCATGCCCCCGCCTTTAGCCAGCGGGAATTTTAGAATCCAGATGCATTTCTTTTGCATTTGAACCCAGAGGCCGACGTTCATGCAGGCACGATCAGCGACTGCCGAAGCGACCGGAAATAGACCTTGTAATCGGAGAACCTATATCTGGAAATATGGCAGTACCCATACGTACGCCTTATTTTCGACTCGTCCAGGGGGTCATGTCTCCCTCTTTCTGTCTGCTTCTCCACCTTCCCCTACTTTTCTCATCCACCTTTTTCATCCCTTCTCTCATTTCTCTTTAACTCCTCTCTTCATCTCCTTTTCGCTTTCTCTCCTCCTTTTGCAAGATCCATGCGGGAGGACAGCATGCATACCATATGTTTCCACCAAGTTTTGCCACACCAGGCAACCACGTCCCGGGAGACGATCTGCAGCAATGGCAGATACCTATCAACTACCTACATCTATCTATACGTACATTGGCTATTTCTAGCATCCAGGGATGCAAACCAACTTATCCTCTTTTAACACAAGATCCTCTGAAAGATCCCAAACATACTCTATTTTACGGGAATTTCATTTGATACAGACTTCTTTTCATGATCTCTTCCTCTGATGACCATACTTTCCCAAATTAAGTTACTGCCATTTATATTTAACTCTTGAATGTTGAGAAGCAGATCTTTGGTATAAATTCCAATGGACTTCTACTTAGTTTGTAGTTTGATTCCTTATCTTGATTCATCATAGAACATAGATAGATTCAAGTTTCCTAAAAGATTGCAAACTGGTATTATACATTCCTGATCTACATATCTTGTAACAATCATTGGCATCGTAGTACTGCCTCAAGTACTAAAAGAAATTTAAAAAATTTGCACCATTTCATGATTCATTGAACAAGAGGGAAATAGTGAGTATCGAAAATCGTCTTTAGTGAACAGAATAGAGATGCCAATCCTGTTTAGCAATATACATACCAATTCTTCTACATTGTTCAACTTGCTACATTCCGAATAATCCTTGGACTTTCATTTATCCTCCATTGTTGATCCATGTCTCTCTCTCGAAGAAAAAATCTAGCTTTTTATCAGTGGCAAATTTATTGTCCACTGATACCGCACTATTGTACTAAACCGGTATTGAATTCGCCGTTGGTAGCACGTGCTGCTGATGGACCCTACAATCACTGAAATCTTGAGTCCTCCGCTGAACCTGCGCTGATAAGCCTGGGCGCAGCTCCATACTTCTTTACATTCCATATGTCTCATGCACTATGGGAAGTAAGGAAGCACGGAACAGTCGCCCGGCGCTCCTGAAGAACTTGAAGAATCTGATGAAATTGATGATGCAGACTTTGGGTTCTTGAAGAATCAATCACAAATTGAAAGGAGTATCCCCTAATCACGAATCTTGAAATCACGACTAACAGGATCGATCAGTGGATCGATAAGGATACACTCCCGATCTTGTGCCAAATTGAATCAAAATTTTCGCCATTTGGCAACTGGATTGAAGGTTGACTTAAGAAAGAACTCAGATGGTTGGAAGAACTTGGTTGAACTTGGATGATCGCGATGACCGAGCGGGTCTGAGGAACAGACAAACGGACGGATGTTCTGACTGACGGAAGGCAGATTCTGAGAGATTTTAAGCTCCTGCACGGATGGTCGTTTGAAACTGAGTGCCTCTGAAGCTGGGTAGAGCTCCTTCGACGAGCCCTCTAAAAATGGCCGCACACATCCCATTGGCCTCCTTGTCACCCGACCCCCCGGCACCCCCGGGGCAACATGTAAGCTTACACTTGACTAGCGGGAGCCATGCTCCCTCATAGCGTCTCGCGCCAAATTTGTCTTTATACGAAAATAGGCGTGCGTCCCACGGCTGCCATCGTACGGCAACTATTCCTGGTCCAGACTCACGGAGTGATAACTTGGCCGCAACGCGTGCCGCCGTCGCCGACGCCACCGCCGCGCCGTACAAAGCCAAGAGGGATCAGCGAGTAATCTTCTATCAAATCAGAGATCCTCTAATTCTTGATGCAACTTTGATCCACTCTTGGCTGAACTTTCAGCGAAGGTGAACGACAAGTTCTTGGGGAAAGTTAAATTGTAGTTTTTTGCCGATGGACTACTGGCGAATTTTGATCTATTAGTCTAAGCCCAAAATGGTTTTTATTCTTATCTGTGAAAAAAGTCCTCTAGCTCGGCTGGGTTTTGAGCCCAGGTCTACAGATTGCCGGTCTGGTGCTCATACCAACTGAGGCACGGAGGGTAATAAGCTTCATAATTTCTTTCATTCATAATTTGTTTCTTTTAAGAGGCAGTGAAAGAAATTTTGGATATCGTTGCCCTTCGCAGCTTAGTTGATAAGAGCACCAGACGAGCAATTTGTAGACCTGGGTTCGAATCACAGCGGAGGTAGAGAGGAATTTTTTTCACATCTAAGAATAAAAACCATTTTGGTTTCATATTGGTAGATCAAAGACCGTCATTCCAATGACAAAAAGTTGCATTACTAACATAGTAAAAAAAAATAACATCAAAACTCTAGTTGAGCTTTATAGTCTTTTGATGACTGGAACACAAGGGACTCTAACCCCGAGGGAGATTCTTCTGTTTCAGGGAGGAAAATACAGTAATTATTTCAAAATAACTCTAAGTTTTAAGTAATAGAAAGTAATTGAAATAGTGCGAAATCGTTTGCCAGTTGATTTAACCAGAATTTCTATTAATAATCAGTAGTCTTCTACTAATTGTCAGATTGTAGTATTTCACTTAGGTACCATTTGGTTACCAAATTAATTAGGAATTAAACGAATTGGATTAGTAGGATTTAACTATGAGTCAGTAGAAAACTAGCAATTATTTGTTAAAATGCTTACTAAAGCAATTGGTACGTGACAAATTCTAATAATTCAATTAGTAGTAGTTGTGGTTTATTTCCTTATTGCTAAAATTTAGTAGTCATTTGGCTACCAAATGAATTAGTAGAAATTAAACCACTACTAATTAAATTAGTAGAATTTAACTATGAATTAGTAGAAAGCTACGAATTATTAGTAGAAATTCTTACTAAGGCAGTTGGAACACGACGAATTCTACTAATTCAGTTAAGTTTCTATTAATTTCTTTGCCATGGTGGTCGTAGGTCAGGGAAAACTTGGAAACCAGGGGAAATTCACGAAATTTTACTGATCAAAGAAAGTCAGGGATCAGTAAGGGATTTAAAAAAAAAAGCTTGCAAAAGTCAGGGAATTTCTTTAAGATGAACCTTACATAACTGTTAAGGATAATAGATTGAAATTTTTCAGTTATAATTTGAAATTGTTTTATTCCGTTTATAAAAGATTCTATATTAAAAATGTTACAAGTTTAAGATTCTGGTCCTTGAATATTAATGGTCAGGGTAAATGAAAAATTTATCAGGGAAAAAGTAAGGCATGTTTTTAATGAAGTTTTGGGGCCAGCCTCCTGATGATTATATTTGTATTAAAAATATTTATTATTTGGTTGAAAATTCAACAATATTGTTAATAAGTCATACTTTTTTTGTTGAAAATTCTTTTGTTTGGCTTGAAAATTCAACTATTTTTATAGATTATTAACTTTTTGTTGAAAATTGATATTTTGGTGTTAAAAATTCAACTGAAATCTTGTGTGGTTGACAATTCAACTAGTTTTTTGAAAATTCGTCTTTTTTGTTTCAAAATTAATCCATATCAATAGAAATTCCATCATTTTGGGATAAAAATTCAATTGTTTGATTAAAAATTTGTCTTTTTTGGTAGAGATCTAATCTTCTTGGTTTGAAAATTCCTATTTTTTGTAGTTGAAAATTCAACTGTTTGGTTAAAAATACATCTGTTGGCTTGACAGTTAAACAATTTGGATGAACTTTGTGTACTTTCTTGATTGACAAATCTGCATGTATTTTGTTGGGAATTCATCTTTGTAGGTTGATAATTCAATTATTTGGTTAAGAATTAATCTATTTCGTTGTAAGTTTAACTGTTTGGTTCAAATATATATATATATATTTTTTTAAATACAACTGTTTGACTACAACTATTTTTGGTTGAAGTTTAATCTTTTTTGTTTGATAATTCGATTCTATGGTTGAAAAGTCATTTTTGTACGTAGAAAGATTCAAGTTTTTGGTTGAAAGTTCAATTATTTTGTTAAAAATTCAAGTATTTTGTTCAAAAAATCATCTGTTTTGTCAAAAATTTAACTGGTTTTGTCGAAAATTCGTACTATTGGATTAAAAATTCATCTTTTGTGATAGAATTCATCTTTTTCGGTTGAAATGAATAAATAAATTTTAATCCGGAATTGTTTTGTTCCATTTTTAAAAGATTTTATTTATGTTACTAGAATAAATGCTGGTAGAATTTGACTATGGATTAGTAGAAACAAAATTATTATTGGTAGAAATGTTCAGTAAAGCAATTGGTAAGTGACTTTGCAACAAAAAATTCAAATTGGTTTATGTCTTCTGTAAGTTCCGAAAATATTTATTATTTATATATTTATTCCAAATAAGAAACATATCATTGCAATTTTTATTATTTCGTTAACATCTTCTTCAAGAAGATTTCCATAATATATGACTTCAACTTGTATCATTTTCACGCTTAATTTTATCACCTTTCCTGCTATTAAAAAATTGTTATCTTGTGTTTTATCAAAAGTTCTAATTTAAAAAAATGTATTGTTTCTTACTGACTGGATCCTTGGGCAGAATATTCAAAAACAATATAGAGTATATAATAGGAAAAATGTGTTTTTAAAAATCTTATGACAGATTTAAAATAACAATTGTATGTTAATGTAAAATTTTAGCGAAACATATTCATTATTACAGTTCAGATAAACTTTGTTGGAAGACTTACGTCCGAAAGACCTATAGAGGGTGAATGACTTTAAAGTAAGTCAACGTCAAAACGCACATCGATCAAATTTCATATATTCAAAATAGCACAGTATTCATTTACATTTGCTAGATCGAAAATAACTAGGAATTAAAAAGCACAAACTTTGAAAAAATACCTAATGATTAGAATTACTTTCAGAAGTACTTTGCTTTAATCATAATTATTAATTATAATATACCGAAAGTACAATTATTATATTAATTTTATGAATCAGGCAAATTGTTTATTATGTACTAGATATATAATGTGCCCACGATGATTACTCATTTCTCTTGTATACTGTAACAAATTTCGGGAATTGTCCCTATTCCTTCGGCATGGAATATTCCCAAATTTTGTTGGGAAAGTACTTTTTTCGAAAAAAAAAAAATAGGTAATTTTTCCTAATTTTCCGAAAAAAATTCTGAATATGTCGGAACTATTCCTGAAAAAACCGAGAATAATTCGGAAATGTTAGGGAATTAATAAAACCATATGAAAATGGAATATTTGTCTTATCCTTTCAGGACATTTTTATACTTTCATAAGGAATATTTCTTAATATTTTCACGAATCAAGCAGAAATTTGCACTGACAGTACCAAAAGGACTATCGTAAATATAAGTAATTTTCCCGACATCCTCATAAATTTAAAAAGTGTTTGGAAAACCTTCTTCATAAACAACAATCGTGTGTTAAGCGCACGTTCAGTTTTTTGATTGGAGGCGAAAATCAATTTTTAATATTAAATAAAAATTTGGAATTAATATTTATTTCTTAACTTTATTTGTTGTTTGGTATTTGTTTTATTTCTTATTTTATTTATATTTATTTTTTTTAAGGTGATATAAATATAGTTTTCCTAAGATTCTTAAGAAAATTCAAAAAGTTTTTTGAAGATTTCAGATACTAAAAATGAAAATCTCAACAAAAAAGTTAATCTTCTACCAAAAACATTTTAATTCTAAATGAAAAATACTTGAACTTGTCCAAAAAGGCAAATTTTCAATAAAATAATTTAATCCTCAACCCAAAAACATTAATTTTCAATCAGTTGCATTTTTAACCGAAAAAATTAAAAATTTTACCAAAGAAGACGAGTTCTCTACAAAATAGTTTCTACCAAAAAGATTAATTTTTTAACAACAAGAAGACGACTTTTCAACGAAATAGTTAGATTTTCAACCAAAGATAAGAATTTTAAACTACAATTATGAGTCGTCAACAACATAATTAATTTTTGAGAAAGTATGTAGTTCAACTGTTAACCAATTAGTTTTTTTTAACAATCTTAAAAAAAATGTTATTGTTGATATTTGAAATAATAAAAATTTTATTTCAAATCAAAAAGAGTTGAGTTCATCTAAAAATACGAATTTTCCACAAAGTAGTTGAATCCTCAAACAAAACAGATTAATTTTCAACCGAGCAGTTGCATTTTGAACCAAAGAAATGTTCCCAGGAATTTTAAAAGAAGTTGTTTATTTTCTTGAAACCTTTTAAAATTCTTAAAAAGCTTTAAATTATCATTCGAAATCTTAAAAAATGTACGTTTTGTTTTCAATTTTTGTGAGGTCTTTTCAAGTTTGAAACTATTTTTGTATCTTTCCAAAGCTTCCCTTGAACATACTCGAATTTTTTTCTAATATTTTGTAATCTTCCAAAATTGAAAATATTTTCTTTAAAATATTTTACATTATTTTTCAACATTTTAAATCTTTTGAAATCTTTTTAAATTTTCTCTTAAAATTCATGTTCCAAAATAACAAATCAGTTGAATTTTTTCCAGGAATCTTAAAAAATGTTGTTTTAAATGTTTTAAAATCTTCTCAAGCTTAAAATTATTTTCGAATCTTCTTAAAACTTGTAAACATTTTTGAAATAATAATTCAGATTTCTTCACATTAAAATGCTGCCAAATTAAAAAATGTTCTTAAAATCTTCCAGATTTTTGTCTGAGATGTTTTGAAATATTCCAAACTAAAATCTTATTGTCGGTACCGACCATTTTTTTACCAATAATGTTTAGAAATATTTGGAAATAAATTTTATCATTAAATAAAATTACATATTTGGACAATTTATTTTACAAAATTGATGTTGCAGAAAATTCGTAATCTTTATTAATAGATAGATAAACTGAAAACAGCCACTAAAAGTCATATTCACGCAGTATCGCAACCAATCAGGTTTTTGACGACAATTTATGCCATATATCGTTACACCAATTTTTTTGGATAGGGTCCAAAAGTTGTTCCCAGAAAATGAAAATGGTATCATTTTAGCAATAACAGCATTGTTAGTTATTAAAATCAATTTGAAATCTTCCGCTCTCATTTCTTTGCTAAGTACCGTGTTTAAATTAGATTAAAATAAAAATACTTACATTTGGAGTATTTATAGAAAAAAAAATATTTTTTTAGGGGTTTAAGACTCCTCGTTGAAAAGGCGACAAGAAGTGAATCCCCATCATGCCAGTCATAGTGATTGCTATTTTCGTTCGTACTCGCCGTGGTAGACTACACCCCACCGCAAGAACATCAACGTCGAAACACTAACGAACCCCATCGCATATTTTTCTCCCCGTGACTTTTTCCATTAGTGTATCTCCTTTTAAACTCGACTAACTCAAAAAAACAACCGTGTACAAACAAAATTAACTACACGGAAAAATGTATAGTTTAAACAGAAAAATGCTGGGCAATCAAATCAACGAAACTAAAATATATTTGAAAAAAGTCATTTTTGATTTGAAAACAGCCATCTGTATTCCCGACTCATCGATTTTCACATATTTGAAATAGCTAGACTGTAGAAAAACATTACTTGAATCAAGAAATGTAGCATTGAATACGTCCAATCAAATATTTACTTGATCGAAGAAAAGTTTTCTTGTTTCAAGAAATAAATTATTTTAAATGAAAAAAAAACATTCTTGTTAAAAGAAAAATTTATTTCGATCAAAAAATGGCTACTAAGAAATACGAATAAATTATATGAGTTCGAATTCAAGTTTTGGATAAGCATACAAATTTAAAAATAAGTTCTGATATTAATTCCACTGATTTGTATTTCAATTAGGCCTTTTTATAATTATCATTTTAGCGTAAACTTTGAAATTAGTTTATTTTAAGGATGTAAAAATGCGATTCATTAATAATAATAGCAAATGTAAATCATGATGCAAATATCTATTTTAATTATTATACCATTAAGCCATTTCCCTTTCGGGGTGATGTTGCTAAAATCGTTGGTTTAATTTTAAATCTTTAATTTTCTTTTAGTGGATCGTTTCTTTCCATAGAAAAAATTATTGTTTGCGAGAGTTGCAGTAGTATTAATCGTCTAATATATAACAAATTAAAATCTACTGTAGCAATAATTTTTTTATTCATTTGATTGCATTCTTCTTTTTTCCAACTTTTGAATCCGGATTCTTCGAAAATATCTATTTCCAAATTAAAATTCACATTGACATATTTTCAATTTAGAGCGCCTAATTCTAAAAATTTTAAGTTCTATAAATGTTTCTCTTTAAAAGCTTTTGAGCTTGACAATTTTAAGTATCATGTCTTCTAATTTTTAATTGGCCAATTCGAAATAGTTTAATATGTGGATAATTATCGAATGTATTGGGGTGGACTGATTTTTTAGTTTATTTTGAAATTGTACAATTTTCAATTCGCCACGTTGATATTTATATTATATATATATATATATTTTTTGCATTTTTCTGTTGTGGCAAACAATGACATATACGAAAAAATGTCAAGATAAAAGCTTACACGTCTAAAAAAGTTTTACAGAATATAACTTTTGCTCTTTTGTGATATCTTGCATCATTTATGACTAAATTAGAAAATTATATTTTTAGGAAAAAATATTCTCCCAGCCTCGAAAATGGTTTTGCGCACAAAAAACTGATGGGATACCTTTCTTATATTAGTAAAAACTTTTTAAAAATATTGGAAAAAATAAAAAAGATACGGTTTTCCAGAAAACGTTTTTTATTTTTTTTCTCGAATTTTGAAAATATGAAAAAAAAATCAATGACATTAAAAATTATAGAGGTTTAAGGAAATAAGTTGGGGTTTCTTTGAAAAACAAAGCACAAAATTAAAATACCCATAACTTCGTAGAAAACTTTTTTTTCGCAAAGCGGAAAAATACTTTTCGCCTAATTTCCTCTAAAAAGCAACATATTTCGTTCTCGAGAACCTGCTTGATTTAAAATGGAATAGACCATATATTAAAAAAGTTTCAAAATCGCCAGTTTTAAATTGTACAAAATTAAAAGCTACCATTTTGATATTGTACAATTTTGAAGACATTAAATACAGAATTTTTCTTTCTTTTACTCCTTTTATTTGAAAATATCCCATTTGAAATTAAAACGGTCTATACATTTTTAAATTTTCAAATGTGAGGGTTTAATTTTAATTTTTTAATTTCTTATTATTTTTTTTCTGTTTGAAATATAAACGTTGAAAAATAAAAAATATATAGTCTTAAATGATTATTCGAGGAATTTATAACATGATGACTTTCAAACTAAAATTACTTAATTCAGCAGGCTTTCAGTTTGAAATTCTGCAATCTTACATGCTCTAGTTTAAAAATTGTTGGATTTGAAATTCTTCAAAATACCTCGAAAAGGGCCCACCAATGTATGTTATATTATTTCTGTTATTAGTTAGAAAAGTGAAGACAATTTAAAAGCTGGTTAATACACTTCTTCTAGTACGATGGCACCCATCCGAATAAAACCGAGTCAAGCGCTGCTTAACTTTGGTGATC
>CAKNWT010313359.1:0-12785 GCA_932066315.1 Andricus coriarius | reverse complement strand
ACAATTGCCTGAGGGTCCTGAGCGCCAGGTGTGGAGCGCAAGTTTCCCCATATGTGACAGTGAGCAGAACGTAGTGTCGTTCAGGCTCATGAGCTGATAGACTCCAGATGATCCTTTGCAAGTGAACGTGGTTCGGGAGAATCCGAAATTGACGGAATATCATTCTGACATCGGCACAGTACGCCACTCGATGCATCCTCCATCTTATCACCACGGCTGCTAGATTATTTTGAAGCTTGGGCCCATAGTAAAGGACGTCCTTCGAGCTGCGTCCGCTCGATGAAGAACTAGGCGCGTTGAAGACCACCCGCAATTTCTTGCCGTTATACTGTAGCTGCCAAATTCCATGATGTGGAATGTAGTTAACTTGATTGTTCTGAGTACAGCTTATATTGTAGCCAACGGCAGAGATCCTCTCCTAAAAATGGTCAGGAACCACGAGATGATTGGCAAAGGAGCGTTCCTTTACAAAGCCGCGGAGCAAGCGGCCGAGACCCTTGGCCTGAATTTTAACATCAGAAGTGAGGAAAGTGCATTACTCCATCTAGATGCTTCACTTCTGAAAGCCGAAGTGAAGAAAGCAGAAGTTCAAAAATTCCATCAAGAGCTACTCCATAAGAAAATGCACGGAAATTTTCACAGAAATGTAGACAAACATTCCTTGTCGAAGGAGCAAACTTTTGCTTTTCTCAGATCATCAGGGCTTAATTCAGGTACAGAGGGTTTTATTTTCGCATGCCAGGACGGTGTCATTTCCACCTTAGCATACCGTGACCGCATTTTATGTCAAGAAGTTCCGAGCGATAGGTGCAGAGCATGTCATGCACACGCTGAGTACCTGGAACACATTCTATCGGGGTGTCCCACCCACGCAGGAACAACGTACATCTACAGACATAATGCAGCCCTAAGAGTCCTTTATTACCATCTTTGTCGCTCTTACGGTGTTGGCCGCGACCCTGCCCTGCCGAACGCTCCAAGAGAAATAGAGTCAATTGTCCGAAATGAGAAGTGCCAAATTTTCTGGAACTATGATTTTCGGACTGCAGTCTCCGTTGCACACTCGAGGCCTGACATTGTTCTTCAAGATTTCGAGAAACGAACTATATTCGTGATCGAATTCTCGGCCCCGTCCGAATATAACATCACTTCCGAGGAGAAAGAAAAGGAGGAGAGGTATCAAGACCTTAAAAGGGAGCTGCGAAGACTGTACCCAAAATATTCGGTACAAGTAATTGTCCTTGTGATAGGTGCTCTCGGAGGTGCGAAACTATCACTGGTTCGTAACCTTAAAGCCATTCCCGCGTGCCAAAAATATGCCAAGGCACTTGCGAAATGGATGCAGAAAGCTGTCATCCTTGGGTCGCTTCGTGTGCTCAAAACACATGAGGGTTTCGCCGGCCTGTCGTTGTGATTTCATCGTGTCCTGTGACCACTCATCTCACGGTTGTGAGACGTGACCATGAATGGGATTTACCGCGTTCCTACTGGGAGCCCTTGCCATTTTTTAGATGGCAGTAGCTCCCAGTGAGACCCTGCGGTGGTTGTTTAACCTTATTGTTTTATATATATAGTTAAAAGTTTGTCATAAGGACAACCGCAGGATTTCGCTGGGAGCAGGTGCTAATCCGAAAAATTGCACCCGCTCCCAGCGAAATCGCGGTAAAATTTCAGCTGCAATATATATATATATATATATATATCCATAGTAATACTACGCAACCCCTAGGATCTGCCTCTATCACATTAAACGAACGAAGTCTCAGCCAATCAAATCTGCCGTTTTTATGGCAGTTTTAGTTGCAGACAGCCAAGACGGGTCTCATTAAATATGCTAGAGGTAGTGCGTGGGGATTCTGGAATATTACTATGGCGATAGCGAGATAAAGTACAGTCTTGGGAAGTTGTGTAGGGTGATTATTTTTAATTTGAAAATTTTTGTATTTTCAGATAAAGGCAGCTGAGACTTGGTCCGTTTAATGTAATAGGGGTACTTCCTAGAAGTCGTGGACGCTTCAGCCTAAGTCAGGGTCAGGATTAGGATAGATAGACAGTTTCTCTGAATACAAGAGTAGCATCTCGTGTTATTTAGATAAACACATAAAAAATATACAACGATTTGAGGTGAATGAGGGTGCGTGTCATGGTTGAGTGCCTGTGGATGATCGTCCGTGCGCGTGTGTACAATTATTCAAGCGTGCGTTTATGCGTGTGTATGCGTAGCGCGTACAGGAGACAGCGTTAGGTATTGTGCGAATGTGCGGGCGTTTGTGTGGGTGTGTGTTTGTGTGTAGGGCGTACACGGGAATGTGTGTGTGTGTGTGTAGATGTTCATCGGTGTGCATGGGCACAATTGTTCGAGGTTGTGTGTGCAAGTTTGTGCAGCGCGTACATGAGAGTGCGTCCGGTATTTAGCGAATGCGCAGGAAGATGCTTGTGTGTGTCGGGCACTACGTCGGCGAGTGCGGGATGCGGTACCTCCCCGCGTCCACGGCGTTACTCTGGATCCTGCAAATGTGTATTGTGATAGTGCGGTTTAGTTTTGACGTTGGCGTATAATGCAAACGCGACAGTTGGGGGTTGGGGGGGGGGGAGAGCTATGGGTTTGTCCCCTTTTGTTGCCGTCTGCTCTAGGTTTGCGTGGCCATAGGAGTACCCATCGACCACCAGAACCGCACATGTCGAATGGTCGGCCAGTAATGGACGGTCTCCGGTGGCGAAGGGGAACCATGGGGGTACCCATCGATTCCCTATCGCACTAGGTTTGCGTGGCCATAGAAGTGCCTATCGACCACGAGAACCGTACACGCTGGACGGTCGGTCAGGAATGGTCGGTCTCCGGGGAAATGCCTTCTGCCTTCCGTAGAGGATACACACCCATTGGTAGGAAGAGGGTTGGAGTTTCACCTGGCGAGTGCTCACCGATGTGCTCGGAAAATCGCACCCGACTCAACTACCTTTGCGATTTGTCCGTCTGGTATTTAAGACAGTCGGTTCTGGTTGCGGTCGGTCAGTGGGTGTAAGCGTGGTAGGAGAGCCAGTCCCTACGGTCACATGCTCGTGAGCGGCAACCCGTCGTAGGCCTCTACCGGTATGTGCGAGCGTACGTGCTCGTCACATTAACTGAAGTCTGGAAAAATTATCGATGGCCATTGTTTTTAATTTGAAATTCTTTGGTGGTTTTAGTTGAAGGCAGCTGAGACTTGTTTCATTAAATGTGACAGGGGTAGTTTCTAGGGATTTTAGTATATTACGATGTGAATAGATATATTAACTGGAGTCTTAAAAAATTGGCTGTGTTAATTATTGTTAATTAAAATTGTTTTGGTTATTCTAATTGAAAGCAGCTGAGACTTGGTTGATTAAATGTGGTAGGGGTAGTTTCCAGGGATAGCAGAATATTACCGTGTGAATAGTTACATAAACTGGAGTCTTAAAAAATTGGCTGTATAAATTATTGTTCATTAACATTTTTTTTGTCTATTTTAATTGAAAGCAGCTGAGACTTGGTACGTTAAATGTGACACTGGTAGTTCCTAGGGGTTGTGGAATATTACTATGGAGATACGTATATCAACTTGAGTTTTGCAATGTTGTCTGTGGTGATTATTTTCAATTTAAAACTTTTTGCGGCTGTAGTTGAAGGCAGCTGAGACTTGGTACGTTAAATGTAATAGATGTAGTTCATTAGCGGTCTTTCTTTAACGCAATGTGAAAATGCTATTGTTTATCCAATAGTAGTAACAATAAGTAACTTGTTTTCTATAAAAATCGTAAGGCTTTTTAAAATGAGGCGAACATTTATAAGTTGCAAGAGCATGTATGATGATCTGGAAACAATAATTATTCTTATATGGCATTATGAGAAGCAGATTTTGTTTCAAAGCAGCTGATAATTAATTTATCGCAACTTGGCTTATATGATGTGGTAGGTAACCTGAAGTAATGCTTATCGGGACAATTTAGGTCCACTGGCATTAAGATAAGTATTCGTAACTATTAATAAATGAGGCAACAACATTTGTGTAGAAAGTCGTTCTTTTCTCTGATTTTCTAGATAAGAGGTTAACTATACAAGTAAAATAAAAAAATGTAAGGTACCAAACATTTTATGTCAAAAGCCACACCAAAACTATTCATCCCTCTTGCGCATATGAAACCCATTCCAAATCAAATCCATAACATTTGAACAATTCGGTAGAATGACACGCATTTGAAAACTCAAAATGTTTGCAATGGTGTCTGCAGTATTTCATTCCAGAAGCACTACCAAAAAGTTTTAACCCTCTAGCGCATGTGGAACCCACCCCAAATAATCCCCATAGGCTTCAATAGTCGTTAAAATACACTCATTTTAAAAGTCCAGTTGTTTGCAAAAACAACTTCATAATGAAAATTTTTGAAATGATTATATTTGGGGTAATGATTAGGTGGGTACCACGGTACTAGTAGGATTCAACTTGTTGGTTGTGCTTTAAGCATGAAATGCTGCAGTAATCATTGCAAACATTTTGCGTTTTGAAATATCATTCTGCCGAATTCTTTAAACTTTAGGGGTTATTTTGGGTTGGCATTCACATGCACTAGAGATAAGAAATTTTCCTGCATACTTTTAGCATGAAATACTGCCATAATCAGTGAAAACATTTCGACTTTTCAAATATATAATTTTTTTATTTTCTGTAAACGTCTCAAACTTTAGGCTCATAAAAAAAGGCTCGATATTGTTTTTCCTTGCATATATAAGCCAATTAAAAACGATTAAAAGTGGTAAACAATAAAAAAAAGTAGAGTGCAAAATCGCTTGAAGAACATTAGTGACAAAATATCATTTTCTGATATACAATAACGTGTATAAAACTTGCAGTTTTCAATTAATGTCAAACTTTTATAATATTTTCTTATTCAGTCTTTAGTGTATAATCACAATAACTGAACAAAGATTTAACATATGTAAGAAAACTATATCTTAAATTAGAATTTTATATATTTAAAAAGGGGCTAGATACTTAATTTTCGTTTTCAATATAAAATACTTTAGTCACCAGGAAGATGCTTTCTGAAAAGTAAAGTGCAAAAACTTTCAAGATGAAAATAACTGAGGCTCACCGTGCAGGAGTAGAGGCATCAGCGAATCTGCACGAATAAACTCAACGAATAAACTCAACACAGCTAATTCAACACGAAACACGGAGCACGCATTCAGAACACACACAAATTTTACACTGTAAAGCTCTACGCTAAGTAATACTAAATAGTTGGAAAAATTGTATATTTCATATGCACAATTTGGCTGTGCAAACTTCATTTGTTCAGAAATTTTAAATTCACATTTTGGTTGGGGAAAATCGTTTTCCCCAAAATTTGGGGGAATTTACATAAAAGTCCATAAAAGTTCATGAAAAATTCGGGGAAATTCCCTAAAATTTAGGAAATTAAATAATACCTACAATTTTCGGGGAAATTTCCCTAAACTTTTGGTAATTTATACAAATGTTTGGGGATATTCCCTACAATTTGTGGAATTGATTGATTTCTATTAAATGTAGAAAATCGTCCCAAAAATAATGTATGATTTTTAAAATAATGTAAATTTTCTACAAATTCTTGAAGTATTACCGTATGTTGGGGAAGATACTTTTCACTAGAATATTTGATAAACTAGCACAATATTTTGAATAATTTTACACATTTTTTCGGAGAAAATATTTAATAATGTTATAGTCGCCTCACAAATTTTTTTCCATAAATTTTTGTTGTTCACATTTTCTGTTGTACTTTGCTTTTCATGGGTGTTAATATTAACGAGCTACCTACCGTTACGAAAAATTCCGTAACATCAGCCGCATTTTCGACTTTCCTAAATGATGAAAGTTTCGCTCATAAAGCTTTTGTAATTATAAACATAGGTCTGTAGGAAAATTCCAGAATACTTACGAATCCTGAATTCATTTTACCTAAGCCTAAACCTTATGCTTTATACCTGGGTAGATGGATCGATGTCCGGTCGCTATCATAGAAGATTATAGAAAATTGTAGATTTTTTTATAGTTCGGCGCAGAAGGCATCCAATTTGTATAAATTTTTTAGATTTTTACTGAATGATTATTAAGTTGACGATTTTGTATCAAAACTAAAGTTTTTCTAAAAATAATGATCAAATCATACAAAAAAACCTTTTTAATTTTTTATAGCACGATTTAGAAAATTACGAATTTCTAGAAACATTTATGCATAATTATACTTTCAAATGGAATTTAACAAAAATCCACACTTATGGCCACGTCTCCCGACCTTGAGATGGGTGGCATTATAAAATTACGACGAAAGGCTGACGAAACCCTCCTGTATCTAAAAAATGACACCGGCTCCCAGCAGGACCGCGGCAAATCACACTCATGGCCGCGTATCACAACTGTGAGATGGGTGGTCACAGGACACGATGAAATCACAACGACAGGCCGGCGAAACCCTCGTGTGTTTTGAGTACACGAAGCGACCCAAGGATAACAGCCTTCTGCATCTAACTCACAAGTGCCTTGGCATATTTTTCGCACGAGGGAATACCTTTAAGGTTACGAACCAGTGACAGTTTCGCACCTCCGAAAGCACCGATCACAAGGACAATTACTTTAAACGAATATTTTGGATACAGTCGTTACAACTCCCTTTTCAGGTCTTCGCACCTCTCCTCCTTCTTGGAAGTGATGCTGTAGTCGGCCGGAGCCGAAAATTCGTTTACGAATATGGTTCGCATCTGGAAGTCTTGGAGAACAATGTCAGGCCTCGAGTACGCAACGGAGACTGCTGTCCGAAAATCGTAGTTCTAGAAAATTTGGCACTTCTCGATTTGGACAATCGACTCTATCTCCTTTGGAGCGTTCCGCAGGGCAGGGACGCAAACAACACCGTTAGAGCGACAAAGATGGTATTAAAGTACTCTTAGGGCCTGTTTTTCTACATTTCTGTGAAAATTTCCGTGCATTTTCTTGTTGAGTTGCTCTTGATGGAATTTTTGAACTTCTGCTTTCTTTACTTCGGCTTTCAGAAGTGAAGCATCTAGATGGTGTACTGCACTTTCCTCGCTTTGGATGTTAAAATTCAGACCAAGGGTCTCGGCCACTTGCTCCGCGGCTTTGTAAAGGAACGCTTCTTCGCTAATCATCTCGTAGTTTCTAAAAATTTTTAGGAGAAGATCTCTGTCATTGGCTACGATATAAGATGTACTTAGATCAATTCTGTTATGAAGACACCGGAGATTCAGAAGTCCGCGTCCGCCTTCACGCCGTGAAATGTATAATCACGGAACTGACGAATTGATATGCAAGCTTTTATGCATTTGTATGATCTTACGTGTGGTGACATCAAGGGCCTTTAAGTTCGTTCTTCGTCCATTGAACCACCCCAAACGAGTAGAGTAGAAGCGGGATGGCAAGCATGTTAGTCGCAGATATCCTGTTCAACGCTGACAGATATCTGCTTCGGAGAGTATCGTTTACTGATTTTACGTCCTGAATGCGGCTTTGAGGCACGCCCAGGTATGTATAGGTCTCTCGAGTATTAAGATGTCTAATAACACCTATATCCACAAGCTCAGGGTCCTCGAGAACGCCAACAATCTTTCCGCTCTGCAAATGAATTTTGGCACATTTATCCAATCCAAAGTCCATCCCAATCTCTCCTGTGTACTTCTTGACGATATTTATGGCAGTTTGAGGTTTGCCTTTACCAGAGGCATTTAGCTTCATGTAATCCGTATAAAATACAGGAGTGACCTTATGCTCGCGTAGTTCAGTGTCGCCACAGAGGTATCCAGAAGGATTTCGTAGTGCGAGAGATAGTTAGTTAGTTAGTTAGTTTTAGGATGGCCGAGGAGCCCATGGAGAGCTCCTCTGGTGCTCAAGCTATAAAGCCTATTGTGCCACACCCTTACTTATTCGCTCTCAGCAGCCGACCCCAGACCTTTTGACGAAGCCTAGTCCATCGACCTCTGCGGCAAACCTGGAAATCGAAAGCATAAAGTTACTTATGTATTTTACATAGATGATCTTAAGATTTATGCTAAACATCAAGAGAAAGTACATCTAGCTTTAGACATTGTCAGAGAGTACACTCAAGGAATTGGAATGGAGTTCGGGTTAGCAAAATGCGCAAAGGCTTATCTGAAGAAAGGAAAAGGACGTTCTGGACAAAGAGTTGTGAGGCAAAATTCTGGCTAATTTGGAAATGGCTCTTGTCTATGTGCTACTGGCGGTCTTGGCCGATGCTACGCTCACTGAACCATCTGAAGAGAGGTCCATTTGGTGCGCTGCTGTAAAGTATGCAGTTACTCTCTGCTCTACCTGGTCCAGAAGTTGTCACGTGTTCCCTGAAATAGCTCCCAATGAGACACGCGATCGAGGTTAGCTTCTGCACTGCCGGGCTTCGGGATCGATGTAAGTGGCCTGCCGACGAGGGAATGCACAGGAGTGAGCACATCGAGGTGATCGAGGTCTCCCGAGAGTGGCGTCAGGGGTCGACAATTTAGAATCATTTCCATTTCGAAGAGAAGAGTGTAGAACTCCTCATAGGTGAAGCGGGTAAAACTGTCGACCCTCCACAAGTGAGTTTTCAGGGACTTGACTTCTGCCTCCCATATGCCCACAAAGTGGCGGGGGGGGGGGGTGGAGGGCGGAATGAAGCGCCAATCAATTCCGTCTTTGGCTAATGAATCGGCCATGCACCCCCAGTCGATCTCAGCCTATTTGAGCAGTCGCCTTAACTCAGCATCAGCGCCATGAAACGTCGTTGAATTACCACTCCAGAGCTCAGTGGATTTTCCTTGACCTCCAAAAAATCGGGCCAGAGCACCGAGAAAACTTGCTGTGGTGAGATCACCCACTAGTTCGAGGTGACTGGCCTTCGCCACAAGACAGACGAATACTGCGACATACGTCTTGAAGGTGGCTACGCCCCTACCTTTGGATCTGTGTATTTGAAATGGCCCGGCGTAATCGACGCCAGTACGTAATAATGGTCGAGCAGGCGTCACTCTTTGCCGGGGCAATGAGGCCATTTGTTGAATCATCGCCCGCTTAGAGAGTCTCAGACATACGGTACAGGTGCATAACATTGCTTTGACTTTTGATCTGCCTCCAATGATCCATGCTCGGCGTATAAGACATGAATAAGTCAATCAAAAGCCTCCGTGCAGTGCTTTGGTATCATCGAATGAAAGATTTGAGTGCAGAAGCCTGCCCCCAACTCGAAGTACTTGCATTAAGAACTCGCGGTCGATTTCCTTGGCCGTGAGCGGAGACAACGGGGCAGGTGTAGAGTTATCATAACGTTTGAGCAGTCGTCGGCAGCGAATCAGTGTTTTGAGCAGATGTCCTTCTCTACGATTTGAGTGGACAAGCATTGCAGGCGCTCTAACAATGGTAGTTTTAACTCTAATGAGTCATCTGAGGTTTTTTTTGCGACACTCGGCCACGATTGAG
Organism: Andricus coriarius; assembly: GCA_932066315.1. Lineage (NCBI taxonomy): Eukaryota > Metazoa > Arthropoda > Insecta > Hymenoptera > Cynipidae > Andricus > Andricus coriarius. The sequence goes on along the minus strand of CAKNWT010313359.1, from coordinate 3,306 downwards.
CAGGATCGGTGAGCAATGCAGGGCCGTGCCACCACAGCTGGTTTTCAGCAAGGTTGGAAGAAGAGGTGCCTCTGGTGGCTGTGTGGTAATTTCCGTCTGGTTTCTCTGAGCGCAGCCAGTGTAGAACGACTTGTGAGTCTGTCCAGACACGGCAGTCTTCTAAAGCGACGTTCAGTTGTTGTGCTGTAGTTTGCAAAAGTTGTGCAGCCAAGAGAGCCGCTCGTAGTTCAAGCCTTGGTATGGTCATGTGAGTGCTCTTCGATCGGCTCAAGTCCTTAAGAGAGGCGAGCTTGCTTCTTGCAATGACAAGATGAACTTCCGTCGAGTCTGAATTAGCGGATACACTCGCGTACACGGCGGCTGCGAGAGCACGGCTGCTTGCCTCCGAGAAAACGTGCAGTTGAATTTTGTTTGCTCGATTGTGGCCCAGCCAGCGAGGAAGAGCGAGAGTAGAGAAGTGTTGCAAATCGTTTCGAAACTGTTTCCAATGACATGCCAGGTCCGTTGTTAGTTGTTGATCCCAATCAAGCTTCGTCTTCCAGAGGTCTTGGAGAAACATTTTGGCTACGATGGTTATAGGAGTGAGCCGTCCAACTGGATCGAAGTTGGATATATCGAACTGCGATTTCAGATAACACCCTGCGTTTGGTAATAAAACCGGTCTCCTTAAACAGAGGGTACGAGAAACGAAAATTATCAGATATGGGATCCCACGCAATGCCTGATTCCCTGACAGGGCCTTCGGTTGAGAGATGCATCCAGATAGGACGCAGTCGGTCCTCGAGAGGCAGATCGCTCAGGAGCTCTGGGCTGTTGGTGACCCATTTTTTCAGCTCGAAGCCGCCCGCCTTGCGCAAGGTATTCAACTGATTGATTCTCCTGCGAGCGAACTTTACGTCAATAGAGCCTCCCAAAAAGTCATCCACATAGAAGTCATTTTCGATAGAGTCGATAGCCTCGAGCAGAGAGCGGCCTTCGTCATCACACAATTGCCTGAGGGTCCTGAGCGCCAGGTGTGGAGCGCAAGTTTCCCCATATGTGACAGTGAGCAGAACGTAGTGTCGTTCAGGCTCATGAGCTGATAGACTCCAGATGATCCTTTGCAAGTGAACGTGGTTCGGGAGAATCCGAAATTGACGGAATATCATTCTGACATCGGCACAGTACGCCACTCGATGCATCCTCCATCTTATCACCACGGCTGCTAGATTATTTTGAAGCTTGGGCCCATAGTAAAGGACGTCCTTCGAGCTGCGTCCGCTCGATGAAGAACTAGGCGCGTTGAAGACCACCCGCAATTTCTTGCCGTTATACTGTAGCTGCCAAATTCCATGATGTGGAATGTAGTTAACTTGATTGTTCTGAGTACAGCTTATATTGTAGCCAACGGCAGAGATCCTCTCCTAAAAATGGTCAGGAACCACGAGATGATTGGCAAAGGAGCGTTCCTTTACAAAGCCGCGGAGCAAGCGGCCGAGACCCTTGGCCTGAATTTTAACATCAGAAGTGAGGAAAGTGCATTACTCCATCTAGATGCTTCACTTCTGAAAGCCGAAGTGAAGAAAGCAGAAGTTCAAAAATTCCATCAAGAGCTACTCCATAAGAAAATGCACGGAAATTTTCACAGAAATGTAGACAAACATTCCTTGTCGAAGGAGCAAACTTTTGCTTTTCTCAGATCATCAGGGCTTAATTCAGGTACAGAGGGTTTTATTTTCGCATGCCAGGACGGTGTCATTTCCACCTTAGCATACCGTGACCGCATTTTATGTCAAGAAGTTCCGAGCGATAGGTGCAGAGCATGTCATGCACACGCTGAGTACCTGGAACACATTCTATCGGGGTGTCCCACCCACGCAGGAACAACGTACATCTACAGACATAATGCAGCCCTAAGAGTCCTTTATTACCATCTTTGTCGCTCTTACGGTGTTGGCCGCGACCCTGCCCTGCCGAACGCTCCAAGAGAAATAGAGTCAATTGTCCGAAATGAGAAGTGCCAAATTTTCTGGAACTATGATTTTCGGACTGCAGTCTCCGTTGCACACTCGAGGCCTGACATTGTTCTTCAAGATTTCGAGAAACGAACTATATTCGTGATCGAATTCTCGGCCCCGTCCGAATATAACATCACTTCCGAGGAGAAAGAAAAGGAGGAGAGGTATCAAGACCTTAAAAGGGAGCTGCGAAGACTGTACCCAAAATATTCGGTACAAGTAATTGTCCTTGTGATAGGTGCTCTCGGAGGTGCGAAACTATCACTGGTTCGTAACCTTAAAGCCATTCCCGCGTGCCAAAAATATGCCAAGGCACTTGCGAAATGGATGCAGAAAGCTGTCATCCTTGGGTCGCTTCGTGTGCTCAAAACACATGAGGGTTTCGCCGGCCTGTCGTTGTGATTTCATCGTGTCCTGTGACCACTCATCTCACGGTTGTGAGACGTGACCATGAATGGGATTTACCGCGTTCCTACTGGGAGCCCTTGCCATTTTTTAGATGGCAGTAGCTCCCAGTGAGACCCTGCGGTGGTTGTTTAACCTTATTGTTTTATATATATAGTTAAAAGTTTGTCATAAGGACAACCGCAGGATTTCGCTGGGAGCAGGTGCTAATCCGAAAAATTGCACCCGCTCCCAGCGAAATCGCGGTAAAATTTCAGCTGCAATATATATATATATATATATATATCCATAGTAATACTACGCAACCCCTAGGATCTGCCTCTATCACATTAAACGAACGAAGTCTCAGCCAATCAAATCTGCCGTTTTTATGGCAGTTTTAGTTGCAGACAGCCAAGACGGGTCTCATTAAATATGCTAGAGGTAGTGCGTGGGGATTCTGGAATATTACTATGGCGATAGCGAGATAAAGTACAGTCTTGGGAAGTTGTGTAGGGTGATTATTTTTAATTTGAAAATTTTTGTATTTTCAGATAAAGGCAGCTGAGACTTGGTCCGTTTAATGTAATAGGGGTACTTCCTAGAAGTCGTGGACGCTTCAGCCTAAGTCAGGGTCAGGATTAGGATAGATAGACAGTTTCTCTGAATACAAGAGTAGCATCTCGTGTTATTTAGATAAACACATAAAAAATATACAACGATTTGAGGTGAATGAGGGTGCGTGTCATGGTTGAGTGCCTGTGGATGATCGTCCGTGCGCGTGTGTACAATTATTCAAGCGTGCGTTTATGCGTGTGTATGCGTAGCGCGTACAGGAGACAGCGTTAGGTATTGTGCGAATGTGCGGGCGTTTGTGTGGGTGTGTGTTTGTGTGTAGGGCGTACACGGGAATGTGTGTGTGTGT